>JAQYXR010000467.1:0-85481 GCA_030545055.2 Neoaliturus tenellus | reverse complement strand
GACCATGTTACTTTTTCGTTTTGAGGTGCCCAGAGACCAATAATAATAGTCATTAAAATTTTTATATATATATATATACATATATATACATATATATATATATATGTATATATTTATTTGTTTATTTGTTAAGTTTACTAATTTTTTGAATTTTTTGTGTTAAAATGTAATTTTTACGTCTGATGAAGGCATTGCCGAAATATTACGTGATTATGTAGTAAGTTGGTCTTTTATTTAAATATATGTATATATATATATATATATATATATATATATATATATATATATATATATGTATGTGTCCCTGGACACGATAACTCTCGTAAAAATGGTCCGATCGACACCAAATTTGGTAGAGATGTGTAATCCTACGTTTATTCGGATGAGTTCGAAAACCAGACATATCGACCTACCGGAAGGGGTAGTTTTGGGGGGTTTTGTACCCCAAAAATGGGTTTTTTGCATTTTACATATGTAAATTAAAAAAATTTTTAATTTTTATTTTGACCATTGGATTTAGCTCAAAAAAACACACAATTTAGTACTTTGAAGCTTTGCTCTATCTCCATTGGTTACCGAGATATTACAAAGTCTAAAGACAGTACATTGTCTTTTGGTGCTCCAATGTTAATCTTATGGAGAATAAGGATATGTTAATATTTCACTTATTAACCAATATTTTTGGATGAAACTTAGTATTTAGCTTCATTTGGTTGAGATTCATCCATTTAAGGTAAAAATCTTGTTTTTTTTTTACTTATCAAGGCAGCAAACATGCATACTCTTTTCCCATGTTAATCATATGGAGAATAGGCAAACTCTTTTATTTATGGACAGATATTGATGAAACTTACTATATGGCTTTATATGGTCGAAATAAATTTTTTCTATGCTAAAAACCTACTTTTAGTGTCCCCCATGGCAGCATACCTGCATACTCTTTCCCTATATCTTAAGGAGAATAGACATTTATTTCTCTATTTATTTTGCACGTGATGAAATTTTGTTTACAAGTTTAGCTGGTCAAAATTAATATTACTAATTTGGAAATTCGCTGAGTACGCAGGTCTGCTGCGACGGGGTTTATTTAAGTCATGTGGGGTGAAGCCCTAAAAACTTAAAAAACTATATTTACAAAACCATTTCTTAGTGAGCACCTATTACCAAAAAAATCCACGATAAATTTAAACCTCTTAGGATCTATGGCAGGTTTTAGGTTCTGTGGGGCAGAGCCCTACAGAAAATTTTCAAAATCATTTCTTACTGAGCACCTCTGAGAAGAAGAGGAACGCCCATGTCAAATGTCAACTGCATGGGCCCTAAACTAATTTTCAAGACCTGCGGGGCTTAGCCATAAAGTATTTAAAAAAACAAACCATTTCTTATTGAGTACCGGTACCTATGAGCAAAGAGGAAAGTCCATGTCAAATTTCAACCCCGGAGGCCCTAAAGTAATTTTGAAGTTCAGTGGGGTGGAGGCCTAAAGTAATTCAAATACTATATTTACAAAACAGTTTCTTAGTGAGTACCTATGAGAAAGAGAATCTTCCATGTAAAATTTTAACACGTAGGCTATATACATAAACTTATACTACATATATACTTACATATATACTTATGTAGGGAGGAGCCCTAAATGATATGTACAAAACATACCTTTTTCATTGAGCATCACCTATTAGCAAAGAGATTTCAACCCCACAGGTTTCTTAATTAGTATTTAATTTTGGTCATGCGGATAGCATTAGATTGAATGCCTGTGGGGCGGAGCCCTGAAGGAATTTAGCCAAATCGTTTATTAGTGAGCTCCTAAGAGGCAAGACGATCCTGTGGTCATAGTTTCAAGTAAATTCATTTGGTAGTTCCTGAGATTTCGCGAGTTCTTCAAATTTAAATGCAATAAATACTAAGTTAAATTTTACTTTCTTCAATACTAATCACACACACATATATTAGAAGTTTATAAAACTTAAATGTCACAATAAATTAGGTTGATTTCACTGACACATAACTATGATGTTTAAATGGTTCGAAATCAAGGTGTATAAATAAGGTTCGAAATATCCTTAGTAAACTTTTGTTCTAACAGCTGATGATTAAATAAATAATTGCAGACAACTACTGAAATTTCAAATAGTTGTCATCTGCGATAATGTAAACAAAAATCCAAAACAAATTATTCTTCCTATACGAACTCCATGCTAACTTTGACTTTCTGTGGGGCGGAGCCCATTGGGAATTTTGTGAAATCGCTTCTTATTGTCTGCCTATGCTATGAGAGGAATATGTATGCAAAATCTCATGCTTCTAGGTGCTAAGGTTTGGGCTGTGCGTTGATCGGAATTTCGCATTTATATATAGAGATTACCAAAACAAATATTTACACCAGCACGAGAGTCTCAATTAATTTGTATTTCAGACAATCGATTTATAAGTTTAACAAAATTTGGATTCTTGATTTAGTATAAAAAATGAATAGCAGTTGGAGAGAGGTTGTTTACAAAAATCTCAACATCGTTAGTTAGATGTAATTGTAAAGGGTTTAGTACAACCATCCTGAAGGGATGGTGCATAATAAATAATTAAATTTTGAAAATAAAGATTGAGGAATTTAACACCGCCAGACAGGCCCTATCATTACAAAAATTAGAAAGAATATCTTACTCTAATCACGCTGGATCACTCCTTATTCACATGACACAATAAAAAAGAGGCTTAAGGCCACAGGCCATGAAAACACAACACTTCACTACACTCGCGTAAGTGGCGTCGTCCCCGAGCTTAAAGAAGACCGTCTTCCGCCGAATTTCCCGAGCTGACTCACTGACTGTCCACAGTGCTCCCTTTTTGTCTTCATTCCCCTTCCACTCTATTATTGGCCAATAGGAGAGCGTGATTTAATTTTGGATGATAATGATTGGTGGGAATATTCTGGAACTTTCTAGAGTGTCCACGACCGGCAATGGAGACAATAAACTTCGATGACCCCGCTGACTTGTCATTGCGCAGTTGGATTGAATTGTTGAGTTATTGCTATGGTTGCTGGTTTTTGCTATGTGGAACAAACAGGAAATATGGTGTGGGCTTATTGCGTTGTACTTTTTTGTGACTTGGTTACATCCCCCGGTTTAAGTCGGTGCAAACTGGTTTTGTACCGTTTCAGAAATTTAGAGAGAAGTATCTGAAATGTTAAAGTTTCTTGGTGGTAATGAGGGTGGTTTAGAATTTAGCTTGATGTTTAAGATGTGAATTTTGTAGATTGATATTGCCAATAATATTGTCAGCACAGTACACCATAAAAGAAAATACAGCATAATTCTTTTGTCGTCCACTATATCAGTCCAGGTTGTTTCTTGATGAATGTGTTTGAATAATTTTACTTCGTCTAATGTTGTAGAGATGAAGGTAGGTACAGTAAGATTCCATTTTGGAAGTAAGTAATTTGTGATGTTATAGAATTCAGTCTTATCTTCATTGAAGGGGTCCAATTTCAAATGATCTTAGCTTAGGGGCGCTAAGCTTTTATATATATATATATATATATATAAAATTTTTAATGACGATTATTTTGGTCTCTGGGCACCTACAAACGAAAAAGTAACATGGTCCCGGGCTTAAGTCTTACCATGAGACCTATGGTAATAGCTTATTCCCTATGGGAAATTCGCTAAAAGTAACATGATTCCGGCTTAGGTCTTACCATGAGACCTACGGTAATAGTTTATTCCCTATGGGAAATTCGCAAAAAACGATACAAATTAATAATGAGACTAGTCTATATAAGAAAAATCTAAAAGAACCAATTAAAAAAAAGTTGATGATGTGTTCGAAAACAAAATACTTAAAGAATCGAGTTATATCGTTACAGAGAAGTCAAAGGACTTAAAGTCGGGAGTAAAATTGTACGGAAACTTGGGAGGCAGCGAGTAAGTGATAAGGGAAACACTGTCCACCAATGTAGCTTGAATATCGGTGTGATTGTAGTGGTGATGGCAACTCAGCCGCTAACGGACGTCCGGGAACTTCAAAGGCTGTCATGATGAATATTACACGCAGTCACTTAACGGCCATTTGCATGTAGTTAGAACCTTCATTAGGCCTCACTCCACCGTTAAACATCCTTCTACAATCACTGCTTCCATCTTGAAATTAGGCAACAATCAAGTAAAATATTGCAAAGTCAGATAAAAAAATTATTAATTGAGATTTAATACGTTCCTAAGTATTTACTACATGAAATACTCACATGTACTACAAAATTTTAAATACATACATATGTCATATTATATAAATAGTTTGAAAGGTCTATTCAATACAAACCTTTTGGGGAAACAGAATTTATTTATCTTAATTCGTTTCAAAATGGATTACATTTTTTGTAGACAAAATCAAAATATACTTAATACCCTGTAATTCTATTATTTTTTTCATAAATGACTCTGATTCAAAATACTTATTTTGAAATGAGCTAAGCTACAATGATATGTCACAAGACCACATGTATTAAAAAACTAATATTAAAAAAAATTAATATTTTTGAAAATATTAAATAAACAAAACTTAAAAATTTCAAACACATGTCATTTTGTACATCTTAAAGCTATCGTTAGACAGAGTAACTTTATAATTTACACTAATGCCGTATCTCTTTTGGTTTTGTAGTACTATAAGTCACGCCACATAAGTTGACGAATGGCCAAAAACAGCTGGGTAGGGCGAGGGGTGGAGAGGGGTACTTTTCCAAAAACATCGAGCTTACGTTACATGCAATTTTTTATAGAACAGCTGATTATCCAATCATTTTAACTGAATAGTAGTGAAAATTCATTCGTCAAGTTACGTGGCGAGGGTTACAACTCAAAAATGTCTTTTTTCCATATGATTTGCGTGTTAATCAGGACATGATAATATGGAAGTCTATCTTCCATTGTTGATTTATCATTAATTTAACATGCAAGGTATATGGGTAGAAGACATTTTTACGTTTACTACAAAACCAAAAGAGATACGGCTTAGTGTAAATTACAAAGTTGCTCAGTTCAAAGAGAGCTTCCTTTTGAGTTTTGTTTATATAAACATTTTCAAAAATATTAAATATTGGAAGTTTTAGTTGTGGTCTTGTGACATAAAGCTTAGCTTATTTCAAATAAGTATTTTCAATCAGGAGTCATTTATGACAAATAATAAAAGAATTAAAGGGTATTCCGTAATATTTTATTTTTATAAAAAAATTGGACGCCATTTGAAAAGAATAAAAATAACTAAATTCTATTTTCACCAAAATGTTTGTATTGAATAGACCTTTCAAACTATGTATAATATGATATTGGTTTGTGTTTGTAATTTCAAAGATTCGAACCTGTGACCCTTTGTTTTAGGACACCCTGTATTTTTACAACCGGATAAACCTATTTCTAAATAATTTCTTGGGGTCAATTTAGTGGGAAATAATGTTATTTCAAGATTGTTGGACAAATTTTCAATCTGTGATCGATTTGAGACACCTTACGTGAGACACACGGTATTATTTTGCTTTTTTGTCTATGATAGAGGCTTTTTGTTATTGATCCTCCTTCAAGTTATCACACCACCCGCTTGTGGTGTATAACAAAACCAAACGCCTGTGGCGTAAACACTTTTTTGGGTGTCCTGCTAGCTTAACTGTTAGAATCTTTTCTTAAGTTCAAGAGGTCACGGGTTCGATTCCCGGGATGCCCACAGCCCACAGACTTTGACGGGTTTGGACTGCTTTCCCTAAAAGCGTTTAATGCACACCAGCAAAAATGTCACTGAAATCAATCCAGCAAAAAAATTAATAATAATAACAAACAGTAAAATAGGTTTTCATGGATATTGTAAAGAAAGTTAGTTTAAATATACATTCAGATAAATTTCATCTTCTTGCTCATTGCAAGCAGATTTAAAACCAAGAACACAATTTACTTTGATTTTAATACTTACTTTTACAATTTACTTTAATTTTTTGGTGATTTGCATTTCACTTGATTTATAGGTGATAATTAAAAGATGAATTTACCTTTTCATTGCCAAAAGGAGATGTCATATAATTTTTGTTCTATTCAATCTAAATTTCAATTAGAAACGTTTAAATATTTTGTTGTGATTTTTCGGGAGCCAAAAATGGTACGATAGTTTTAATGTGTTCGACTCGACGTTATACGTAGCTTTCTAGTAGCATACAGTTGGCGAGTAAATTATATAGTAATTGTATTTTGTTTATTTACCTCATCTTTGATCCTTCCTCATGTTGAACTCCGTTTAATATTAATGTGCAGTTGAATTGTCTATTTCAACTAGACATTTTTTAGGTTCCTCCCACTACCAAAAATGAATAATGAAAGATGAATAATAATAATAAACCCTTAAATACCCGTTGAGAAATTAACTTCTCATTTCACTTTATGTTATTGTTAGCAAAATGCTATTACGGTAATAGTCACGTAAGGCATATGAATAGAGTAACAAGACTACAAGATCGCGCCACAATCATCCTACACTCATCTCTCATTCATATTCAGGTTAAAATACCAAATATGTGAGGTCCCTGTCTCAAATTAGTGATTTAGTGAATAGAAATTTGCTGAGTACGCAGGTCTTCTGCGACGGGGGGTTTCGGTATTTTATTCTGACATTACAGTAAAATAAGGCCAAAATAAAACCTTGTGACTGGCAAATAATATACATACGCAAAATATTAAGGAGAACTCCTTGTAAGCTATAGAAAAAGAGATTCGATGAGTCCATTAAAATACGGTAGTTTTTTACACATATGAAATTACTTTTAAAAATGCCAATGATTTGTAATAGGCTGAATTTGAAAAAAAAAGATTCACGTTTTCTTTTTTACAATTTTTGCACCATCTGCCTCTCAACGAGTGGAGCTGTATCCGTCGGGTATAGACGGGCAACAACTAGTATATAGTGCTTAAAAGAAGCTCTTATCAAATTTTCGTGAGTATACATCTGTTGCCAATCGAAACCCCTAATTTTACTGTACGATAAGATATTTATGTCAGAGGAGTTTTGTTGAAGTAATCTCATAGGTATTTTGGGAAAGAGACCCAAACCCATACCGGTAGAGAGTTATGAAGGAATAGACCATTTGATAGTAGGTAAACCAAAGAGAAAGCGTTGGTCTTTAGCTAAAGCTTTAATGAATGAAAAATGAGTTTAAGAGGGCGTTGGAGTGCCGCCATGTTGGATTTATTCCCCATAAGAGCAATGCTAAACTTGTCCCCGGTATTTGTCATATAATTTCTTTATTTTTTGTCTGATTGGTTCAGAAAAAAAAGTTTGAATCTCAATTATATTCACCATGCCTTTTGCGAGATCGATTCTTAGTAAATAATTTATAAAATTCTGTAGAAATTTTGTTAAAAGTATAGTAAAAAACTTGCTTTGTTAGTAAAAAACAAGTTAGTAAAAAACAATAATTTTTATCAAAACTTCCTCTCGCAAACCCTTGATAAACCCTTTATTTAGAGCTGTAAGCCATTATTTTCTGATTAAAAATAAAAGATTTATTTGGTTTTCCGTTTAACATTGCTATTATTAGGAAAGACGGAATCTGGATTGACTCCAACGCCCTCTTAACAAATCAAGTTGGCTCTTATGTTTAAATTATAACTCTAAATTTCTAATAATATAAGAGCCAGTGGAAAAATACCTGTATGTATTTGACCAGACTTGGTTTTTTGTATATTGAGGCGGCTAAACCTTCTATAAATGAAATGGGGAGTCATTAGGCCCAGAGTCGGGGACTTTTCGAATAATTATCAATAGAAGTTCATATGCATTAATGACTATAAGACTATCTTTTTTCGACGGCAATTTTACGTTAAAAAAATTTTTTTTGATCATATGTTTTCAGTATATTTGTAAACATTTATAAATAAACAGATGTAATATTTTTGGTTAATCGAATTAAAAACAATGTTAATGGCTATTTATTTTTGGATATAAAGTTTTTAAAATAATTGAACAGATCTAACATTGTCATATATTTCATTAGTAATGGTTGTAATAAATTTATAATGTTTTTAATTTATTGATATGGGTTTACTGTTAATTTTGTGTAGCTGCTAGCTTACTCTGGCGACGTGACGAGATTTTGTTATTGTTTTTGTTGATGTCACCTACTCCTTCTCATTCTAGATTTCTTGCATTGAATTAAAAACCAATCAAAATTAAGGGATAGGCAAACAAACCAATGTGAATAAATGTAGTGATGAAGAAAGATGAAGGAAGAAAGAAGAAAAAAGAAGAAGATAGAAAGAAGAAAAAGCAATTTAAAATAATTGAAAGACTTGGAAAAGCTATAGAGTATTAAATGAATTAACAATGAATTATCTTGTTAAAAAATCCGGAATACTGAGTTTTAAACTGTGAAACAGATAGACTTTTTGTAAATTCCCATACAATGTCAATTTGTCAGCGGAATAAATTTATTTAATTTATAAATATTTACAAATATACTTAAAACATATGATCAAAACAATTATGTTTTAAAAGTATAACATTGCCATCGAAAAATGATAGCCTTATTGTCATTAATGTATATATGAACTTCTTTAATAATTTTTCGAAAAGTCCCCCACTCTGGGCTTAATGACTCCCCTTTTCATTTATAGTAGGTATAGGCGCCTCAATATACAAAAAACCAAGCCTGGTCAAATATATAGAGGTATTTTTCCACTGGCTCTTAGACTATAAGTGTATGTCTTAAAAGTCTAGATGTTAAAGCATGTGATTGTAACTACAACACAGATGTGATACGACATGTGTCTTAATTTCCATATTTTACTATCAAAAGTATAATAAAAAAGATTGGGGCCCAGAGTTAGATCCAGATTCTGGCTCGAGTGAAAACATCATATCTGTAAAGTCAGATGAAGGTCAAGGGTTAGGTCCAGATTCTGGGCCTGAAGAAAACACTCCAAGGACCCCAGGTTTGGGTCCGGATTCTGGGTCTGAAGAAAACACTCCAAGGACCCCAGGTTTGGGTCCGGATTCTGGGTCTGAAGAAAACACTCCAAGGACCCCAGGTTTGGGTCCGGATTCTGGGTCTGAAGAAAACACTCCAAGGACCCCAGGTTTGGGTCCGGATTCTGGGTCTGAAGAAAACACTCCAAGGACCCCAGGTTTGGGCCCGGATTCTGGGTCTGAAGAAAACACTCCAAGGACCCCAGGTTTGGGCCCGGATTCTGGGTCTGAAGAAAACACTCCAAGGACCCCAGGTTTGGGTCCGGATTCTGGGTCTGAAGAAAACACTCCAAGGACCCCAGGTTTGGGTCCGGATTCTGGGTCTGAAGAAAACACTCCACCGACCCCAGGTTTGGGTCCAGGGTTAGGTCCAGCCGATTCTTCATTCCAAAGTCCAGAAGTCGTTCGACCGGGTTGTGGTCCACCCAGTACTGCACAGCCATCACCGCCACGAACAACTGACACACTATCACCACCCCTGTACAAAACATCTTAACTTAATCATTTGAATAAAATTAAACTTGTTTTTGAGTATTTCAACGACTGTGGAATGCCTATCGTTTTGTTGGGAAAAGTACAAAGTTTCTTTGTTTTTCTAAGACATTTTTCACCAATTAATTGTGCATTTCAGCCCTAAGAACCTAGTTGAAGTCCTAAGGCGGTAAAACAATAGAAATGGTATTTTTGTTTTATATGCTCGAAATAAGTAAAAAGTCTTTAGGTATCGAAATCAAGAAGTTTCAATCCTTCAAAGTGTTAAAAGTGGCAACAAAGCCAAAAAAATCAGATGATGGGTGCCGGCAAATGCAGAGGTAAAAAGAACTGAATTAACTGGCCATGCTTACCATTTTTTGCAAAGTGCATGTAATTAATTTTAATTTTAATAGTTTCCTAGGTAGTAGCTGATGACATGAATTTCAGTGTGTGAGTGAGACGATGATTAATGTTAGTCATAGTGTTCAAACTGTTTGAACCATGAGTCAAAAATTAAATTGTAATTCTGTAATAAAATTGCATTTATTATATTTATTAGTAGTGAAAAGGAGCCTATTATCAATGAATACAAAAACGTGAAGAAGGTCACATCCAATGTTAAAAATTGGGCCAACGTTATTTTTCTTAAAAATTTAGCACATTGCACACCTTTGATGCATTTCTTGGGATGGAATTAAAATTGCATGGGTAATTTTTTATTGCCAGCTGTTATTTTCAGTTCTTAAATTAACTTTTTCAATAAACTGTTTTTAAATTAGGTGTAAGATACCTGCATTCCTTTGGTTACGGTGTGGCAACTATTGTCTCATCTCCATCAAGTCTTCATCAGGCCGTACAATGGGATGTTAAAATGATCTCTTTTTATTGAAGAGATCTAGGATATCGTCGATATTATTAAAATTCTTTACACATAACATACACTGGCTGGGTAGCTGAGTGGTTATAGTGCTCGCCTTTGAATCCAAAGGTTGCCGGTTCGATCCTGAGAAAAGTTAGAAGCTTTTTAAAGGTTCGATTCCCGACCCAGTTGCCATTTTCCATTGGGCTATTAATTAATGATGCTTTCTAACAACTGGTCAATGTTAGATAGTAACAAGACTGGGGTTTGGACCGTTCCCCGTCAAAACGATAAAAAATGCCACTAGCGTAGATACACCCAAAATAAAATAAAATAAAACACATTACCCTGCACACACACGACACAGACATTAAAAACATAAAAACACTGCGAGACGGGGAATGACACGTACCGGGCGGTAGGTTGGTCTAGACTGCCGGTGCCGTGGTCAAGGTTTACCTTATCTCTAGTCACCTTGACTTCGCCACCGGCAGTCTAGAGTCTAGACCAACCTGCCGCCACTTACGTATCGTTTCCCCGTCTCGCAGTGTTTTTATGTTTTTTTTCTCAATGTTTGTACTGTCCGTGTCGTGTATGAAGTGTTATGTGTAAGGAATTTTAATAATTTAGACGACCTTAAAATGAAGAGATAATTTCTAACATATCATTGTACCCCGTCATGACCCCGTGGAGTTGAAACTATGGTTGTCACTCCACACCCACTTAATGCAGTTTTACACCACTTTAATTCAGACGCTAACTCACCTATCAAATTAGAGGTTTAAACCAAGAAATCGGTGGTTTAAAAATTGTTTGTTGGTAATTTATTGTTGGTAATGTGTTGGTATATTGATTCAAAAATATTTATCAGAGCTATGCTGATCCTCAGCAAACATATCGATTTAACGCCTGCAGAGCCAAAGAGATCGATATTGAGATTTATTAAGTACCACCAAAAACATTTTGAGTTGTTCTATTTGTAAATAGGATAAATGTTAAATAGTAAATATTTTGTAAATAAAAACAACTGATAAAATATGTTAGTTTTTAGCGAATTTCCCATAGGGAATAAGCTATTACCGTAGGTCTCATGGTAAAACCTAAGCCCGGGACCATGATACTTTTTCGTTTTGAGGTGCCCAGAGACAAAAAATAATAGTCATTAAAATCTATATAAATATATGTATATATATATATATATATATATATATATATATATATATATATATATATATATATATATATATATTCTATTAAAAGGCCTTAATTTTCATTAAATGTAATGCAAAATCAATGTTGTTTTGGAGAAAAATCGCAATAACTCTGTTATTTGATGTCAAATCCTTATACACTTGGTACCATTGGATAGATTATTTAATTTGGCAAGTTTTTTGTGTTGGTAAAACTTTTATGAAATTTACCGATTTTGAGATATTTGAGTTAAAAATTTTGAATGGCCGCCATTTGGAAAAATTAATGTTTCCCCTAAAAATATACATCTATATCTATAAAAGAGGAAGTATATATATATATTTATATATATGTTTGTTGCCTATAGACTCGGAAACCGCTCAATAGATTGCAATGAAACTTTCATTCATTATTAAGCATTATTCAAGGATGGTTTGTGTGAAGTTTAGTGCAAATCTGTCCAAAGGGCTCTGACCCAGAGGGCATACAATGGTGCAGTGTCAGGTTTTAAAAATTTAGTGTTTACAAAATAAACTGCTGTAATTAAAAATTTGAAAGTTTCATTCAAGCAGATGCTTATAATCATAGAAGTAACCAGGTGTGAGGTATAATGTTGATGTTTGTGTTGTCTTTATGGCTCCGCTTTACGGGGGCTCACAATTACACTAAAAGCCTACAGGTGGTGAAATTTGACATGGACGATTCTCTTTGTCCATAGGTGCACCATATATCCATAGGTTTTGCAAATATAGTTTTTTAAGCTCTTTAGGGCTCCACCCCACTGGACTTCAAAATTACTTTAGGGCCACCTGGGTGAAATTTGATGGACGAAGCTCTTTACCCATAGGTACTAACTAAGAAACGATTTTGCAAATATAGGTTTTTAAGCACTTTAGGGCTCCGCCTCACTGGACATTGAAATTACTTTAGGACATCCGGAGCTGAAATTTGACATGGACGATTCTCTTTGCTCATAGGTACTCACTAGGAAACGGTTTTGCAAATAGTTTTTAAGCTTTTAGGGCTCCACCCCACTGGACTTCAAAATTACTTTAGGGCCACTGGGGTTGAAATTTGATGGATGATGCTCTTTACCCATAGGTACTCACTAAGAAACTATTTTGCAAATATAGTTTTTTAAGCATTTTAGGGCTCCGCCTCACTGGACATTCAAATACTTTAGGACCTCCGGAGCTGAAATTTGACATGGACGATTCTCTTTGCTCATAGGTACTCACTAGGAAACGGTTTTGCAAATATAGTTTTTAAGCTCTTTAGGGCTCCACCCCACTGGACTTCAAAATTACTTTAGGGCCACCGGGGTTGAAATTTGATGGACGATGCTCTTTACCCATAGGTACTCACTAAGAAACAATTATGCAAATATAGTTTTTGAAGCTTTTTAGGGCTCTGCCCATTGGACTTCAGAATTACTTCAGGGCCACCAGGCTTGAAATTTAACATGGAAGTGCCTCTTTGCTCATAGGTATTTACCAAGAAACGGTTTAGCAAATATAGTTTTTCAAGTTCTTTAGGCTCCGCCCCACTGGGCTTCAAAGTTACTTTAGGGCCATTGGGGTTGATATTTGACAGACGATTCTCTTTACTCTTAGGTGCTTACTAAGAAACAGTTTTGCAAATATAGTTTTTTTAAGATCTTTAGAGCTCCGCCCCACTGGACTTTAAAATCACTTTAGAGCCACCGGGGTTGAAATTATATGGATGATTCTTTTTGTTCATAGGTGCTCACTAAGAAACGGTTTTGCACATATTGTTTTTAAGCACTTTAGGGCTCCGCCCCACTGGACTTTAAAATTACTTTAGGGCCACCGGGGTTGAAATTTGATGTACGATTCTTTTTGTTCATAGCTACTCACTAGGAAACGGTTTTGCAAATATAATTTTTAAGCTCTTTAGGGCTCCGCCCCACTGGACTTTAAATTACATTAGGGCCACCAGGGTTGAAATTTTACTTGGACATGCCTCTTTGCTCATAGGTACTCACCAAGAATGGTTTTGCAAATATATTTTTTAGTAGGGCTGTGCTTCACTGGACTCTAAAATTAATTTAGGGCCTCCGGGGTTGAAATTTGACATGGACGTGCCTCTTTGCTCATAATTGCTCTTGCATTTGCAATTACGATCAATAAGATACAAGGCAAACTTTGACTATTCTGGGTTTAAATTTGCAAAATGCCTGTTTATCCTTGGGCCTTACAGTAATATTAAATAATCAATCAATCAATCAATCAATCAATCAAAATAACTTTATTCAATATGTACATATCATGCACAGAATGGTGTCATACATAATTAATTACAAATAAAATAATTTATATTATAAATCCTTACAAAACTCTTGTTGGTTAAATACTTAGTCTAAACTTCTGACCTAAGAAAAAAATTCTTCTATATTGTATATCGGTTTGTTTACTAGATACATTTTTACCTTTTTTTTAAACAACTTTTGATCATTAATTTCTTTAATATTTACTGGCAAGAAATTAAAAAATTGAATGCCCTTATATGAGGTTTTTTTTGTGTAAATATTTAAATTGTGTTTATTGTATGCCAGTTGGTTACCTTTTCTTGTTTCATAGTTGTGAAAAGAATTTAAAGTTGGAATTTTTTCTAAATTTGATTTAATATGTAAAATTAATTGATAAATAAACAAACTGTAAACTGTCATGATTCCTGCCTCCTGAAATTTTTGTTTAACTGACTCTTTTGTTTTTAGTTTGAATATTATTCTAAGTGCCTTTTTTGCTGTACAAGAATTCGGTTTAGGTTGCTGCTTGATGTGCAACCATAGATAAAGGCACAGTCCAAATGCAATGTGGGATTCGATTAAGGCATGATAAATTATCTTTAATGTGTCAAAGCTGCTAAATTTGGACATTTGCCTCAGAGCATAAAGCCCTGAAGATATTTTTTTACATACTGAATCTACGTGACAGTCCCAATTCAATTGGCTGTCAATGTTTAACCCTAAAAATTTTGTGGTGTTAACTTCATTTAGCAGGTAATCACCCATGAATATATTCATATTTTTTAAACACTTATTTTTTACTGAAGAAAACTCAATGTATTTATTTTTTTCTGGATTTGGCAGTAGATTTATTTTATGAAGATGCTGGATGGTGCTGGAGATCAGTGAAAGACGAGATTTCTAAATCAGTTTCTGAAACTCCTGAAACTGTTATATTTATATCGTCTGTAAATAGACATATGCCATTTGGTTGTTTTATTATTGAGGGCAGACCAGTCATGTAAACTAAAAACAGTAATGGCCCCAGTATCGATCCCTGGGGGACCCCGTATTTGACAATATTCGTTGATGAAGAAGTGCAAATTAATTGATTAAAACGGTTTATATGCTCAATTACAACGTATTGTTTTCTGCCAATGAGGTATGACCAAAACCACCGCAAGCTTCTCTCTGAGAGGCCAAAGGAAAACAATTTTTCAAGTAATAATTCATGAGGAACGCTGTCAAAGGCTTTTTTAAGTCCATAAATATTCCAACAACCCGATTTTTTTTATCAAGGGAATCTATGACAGATTCACAAAAATCAACTCCTGCGTCAATCACAGACTTGCCCTCTCTAAAACCGTATTGTTGCTTGTCGAGAATATTGTTGTCTTCAAGAAATTTCGATAGTTGAATATGCATTACCTTTTCATAGATTTGGAAATGATGATAATAATGATATTGGGCGGTAGTTTGAGAATTCTTTTGAACATCCATTTTTGTAACAAGGCTTTATTTTTGATAATTTTAATTTTTCTGGAAAAATTCCGGTAATGAAAGATGAATTTATTACATGAGTTAACGGTAATAACAGATGTTTCCTAGCGTGCTTTATTACTGGCATAGGTACTTCATCCCAGCCAGCAGAGAACTTGTTATCAAATGACATGATAATTTTTTCCAAGTCATTAAAATCAATTGTTTTGGGATTAAAAATTACCCTATTTCCTCTAGACGGTAACCTTTCGGTTACTTTCTATGCCATTGACTTTTTTTGTTATATTAAAAAACTTAAAACTTAACTTATCTTTTTTTGTTATATTAAAATAGCTTTATTTATGTAAACAACTTAATTTGAGCGCAGCAACGCGCGCCGGGTAACTGCTAGTTGGTATAATAAAAATTTATCTCAAATATTAACTAAATACGAATACAACCATCTGTTACTGAAAGAAAAATTATTAGCCTATGTGAAAAAAAAAAAAAACAAAATGGTGGCTAGCGGCTTAACGATGGATCTTAAACCCCTATTTGTATGTTTTTTTCTTGTCTCGATGAGAGGAACAAATACAAAAGGGTTCCAGAGAGTTCCGGGACACCCCTGTATATATGTCGTCCCTAGACACGATAACTCTCGTAAAAACGGTCCGATCGACACCAAATTTGGTAGAGATGTGTAATCCTAAGTTTATTCGGATGAGTTCGTAAACCAGACATATCGACCTACTGGAAGGGGTAGTTTTAGGGGGTTTTGTATCCCAAAAATGGGGGTTTTTGCATTTTCCATGTGTAATTTTTACAAAATTTTTAATTTTTATTTTTACCATTGGAGTTAGCTAAAAAAAAACACACAATTTAGTATTTTGAAGCTTTGCTCTATCTCCATTGGTTACAGAGATATTATAAAGTCAATTGTATTTTGGGGCTCCAATGTTATCTTATGGAGAATATGGATGTGTTAATATTCCACTTATTAACCAATATTTTTTATGAAACTTGGTATTTAGCTTCATTTGGTTGAAATTCATACATTTATAGAAAAAAACTTCATTTTTGTGCTTATCATGGCAGCAAACCTGCATAGGCCTACTATTTTCCCATGTTAATCATATTAATGTTAACACATTTAAATAGGAAAGGTGTTCATATAATTAAAAAAACATAGAAAAAATTGATTGTACTTTGTAAAAACCAGGAAAACTAAAAGGAAGTATCGGTGATGTAATTGACTTAAATATAAATGAAATCTATAAAAATATAAACCGTAAAAAAGGAAAATATGGATATAATGCACCTCAACGTAAGAGGAATGGCTGAAAAAATAAATGACTTGATTATTATTTTAAATGAAGAAATTAGAAACATAAAAATACTAGTGCTTACAGAGCACTGGATATCTAAAGAAAGTTATGGACTTTTCAATACTTTTCCAGATTTCAAATTAGCATCTAGCTACTGTCGTGATAAAAATGAGAGAGGCGGTAGTTGTATTCTTCTTCATAATGATTTGTTCAAACAATCTTTGGAAAGACTTGATTTAGTTTCCTTGTCAGTTAAATATGTATGTGAAATATCTGCTGTCGAGATTAATGAATTGAATATTCTATGTGTTTGTATTTATAGAACTCCTTACAAAAATAATTTTGAAATTTTCATGTCCCAACTAGAAACTTTACTTTTGACAATGTTCAAAAGTTTAAATACATTTAAGAGAAGAGTGATACTAGCAGGAGACTTCAACATTGATCTTCTCCAAGAATCGAGTAAAAAAACCCAATTTCTCTCACTGTTAGCATCATTTGGCTTAAATCCCAATATTATAACTCCGACCCGAATAACTCACCATTCTAAATCATGTATAGATAACATATACACAAATTTTGATGTAAGTAATGCTTTTACTTTAAACCCAGGATTATCTGATCATTATTTACAGTCAATAACTATTGAAAAGAAACAAGAATATCATAGGGAAAAAATTACCAAACGAATTTACTCTGAAAAAAAAAACATTGAAAAACTGAATACTGGTTACAAAATGCAAACTGGGATGCTGTATATGAGAAACCAGTAAATTTTGAAAACTGTAATAATGTAATTATTAATGAAACGTATAAAATATTTATTGACACTTTTACAGATATACTTGATGAAAATATCCCAATGAAAATAATATATAAAAAGAGAGACGAAAAAAACAAAAAAATGGATGACTTCAGAAATTAAAAATTAAGTTTGCTAAAGAGACAATACTACATACTGTACACTAAAACAAATGAAAAAGAAACTTTAAAAATGTATAACCACATTAAAATCCGCCTAAGGAAATTGGTTAGAGATAGTAAGATTAAAGCGAATGGAGTGTATATAAATGAATCCAATAATAAAGCAAAAGCTATTTGGTCTATAGTTAAAAATGAATTGGGTACTAAAAACATAAAAAATGAAAATGAAGAGAAATCTTTTTCTCCTGATATCGTAAATCAATATTTCCTTGATATCACAAACAGACTAAACCTCTCCCCAAATATCGATGAAGCAGAGTTGAAATTGAAAAATTACAAAGAAAGTATACCTTGTTCAATGTATTTGGCACCCACTACCGAAAAAGAAATCCAAATATAGTTAAAAATCTACCAAATAAAAAATCTGTTGGCTATGATGGAATATCAGTTAGTGTTTTAAAAAATGTATAACATCAATTTCACCTTGCTTAACTTATATATTTAATCAATGTTTGCAATTTGGAATATTCCCAGATCTTCTAAAACAATCAACAGTAGTCCCAATTAAAAAAAATCCAAAATTAAAAAATCTTGATAATTATCGGCCAATATCTTTACTTCCAGTTCTCTCTAAAATTCTAGAAAAAATCATATATGAAAGACTCGTAAGCTTCATTTCACAAAACAAAATTTTAAATGAAGAACAATTTGGTTTTAGAAAAAGTAGATCCACTCTAGATGCTTTAACAAATTATGTAAGTATAATATCTAAGAACATAGAAAATAAAAATTATATTTCTACAATACAATGTGATCTCACAAAAGCATTTGACAGCATAAATCACAACATACTATTAAGAAAACTTGAAAACTTTGGGATAAGAGGAATTGTTAGTGATATTATTTCATCATATTTAAGAAATAGAAAACAGAGAGTCAGCATAAGAACAAAAAAACATACAATATCAAACTCCCAATGGCAAATAATCAATATAGGGGTTCCTCAAGGATCAATATTGGGTCCATTATTATTCAATCTCTATGTTTCAGACTTAACAGCAAATATGAAATACGGAAAAATTTTACAGTATGCAGATGACACTTGTGCGATTGTAACAGCCAAAAGTCAAGAAGAGTTGAAATAGAAATTAAACTACACAATTTTAAATATAAATGAATGGTTTAAAATAAATGGATTATGCCTTAATTGTAAAAAAACAAATATTATATGTTATAAAAACCATAAATTAAATTAAATAAAGGAAATACACTGTGAAAATGAAAAGATTCCAGTTGTAAAAAACTCAGCCCTCCTTGGTATAAAAATTGATGAAAAGTTTTCATAGAACACTAACGTCGAAAATATAGTAAAGAAATTAAATTCAGTATGTTTTAGTCTTAGAATCCTTTCAAAATGTGTGGATAGACATATTCTAAAAATGTGTTATTTTGCTTACTTTCAAAACACTTTAAAATTATTGTATACCAGTCTTTTTCAATTCTTCCATAAAAAATCAGATAAAAATTTTTAGAATACAAAAAAGAGCTATAAGAATTATAAATTATGTACACCATTTGGAACATTGTTATGATTTATTTAAAAACAACAGATTTTTAACAGTATTTGGCTTGTACATTTATGAAATGGCAAAATTTTATTTGAAGAATAAAGAATTCATATATGAAGAATGTAAATATGACTACCAGACCAGAAAAACAACGTTAATTCCTACAAAATTCCATATAGAACAGTTTTATATGAAAAATCTCCCCATGAAATATCACGGAAAATTATAAATTTTATTAAAAAAAATTATAAATTAGAAATAAAATCATCAAAAGAATTGAAAGTGTTAAAAAATTTACTTGAGGAAGAACCTTTATATTCACTTGAAAGTTTTTATGAAAAAAAGAAGAACCCAAAGAATTTATATTGATGAATAAGAAGAAACCATATGGAAGAAATTAGCATACAAAACCTATTATAAGTAGTGGCAAATTGCGGGTGCTGGCTCAGTTCAAGGTCACCTGAGGGATGACGTCATCGAGGTCAATGACCTCACCGATGACGTCATCGATGACGCAATCGATGACGCAATCGATGACGTCATCACCAATGACGTCACTTCCATGACGTCACACCCATGACGTCACAGAAATGACGTGCTGATGACGTCATCACCCCTTACGTCATCAATATGACGTCACCGACGCCATCAAGGTCAAGGTCACGCCGAAACTAAAATTTTTTGGCACTTTTGCCGTTTCTCGCACTACGCTCCGAGTTTCAGTCACATTCCCCGTGACCTTGACGACTTGGAGCGAATTTGCGACGAGAAACGGCAAAAGTGCCAAGTTAAACTCGATTTTGTGACATGACCTTGCCTATATGGCCAATCGATGATCCCTCAGGTGACCTTGAACCAGCACAACACCCGCAATTTCATATTACTTTGACTTTGAAAACTTAACAACGGAGAGCCGACACCCCACGACAGTCACCGCGCGACTGACTGTCAGGCTCTGTGTACTCTAGGTATATGGGGAAGTGGAGGGGGAAATCTCAAGGTCATCCAAACGGAGTTTTAAAAAAGTTAAAGAGTGGAAAGACTACTCTTGTGCTTCCTGGGCGACTTCATCAATTTCCAACGGATCTGTAAACCAATCCGATCTGTAGCGGCAGGAGTCCAGAAAACGTGTGCACCATCCATCAGGTTGTCCGTAGCACTTCCGACAATTGGTGAGATTAGAGAAGTGAAACTTAACACACCGCTGCGGACAACAAGTGTAGAAGTACTTGGACTTGTAAATTTTGAAAGTCTGTAGTACCGGTGGTGGCAGTTGTTGGTTCTTGCATCTACACCTGCAACATCCGAAGCATTCACATTGCTGGCAGGCCAACCCATCCACTTGCCACTTTGGTAAGAGGAAACACTCGTCCTCGCAGCAATAGCGTGTTCCCGTTTCTTCCTCCCAAAGCTTCTTTGCACAATGGATGACGCCCGGCACCTCCAAACACCTCTGCTCACAACATGAGACGCGCTTACTTTCCATATTTGATGTTGCTTGGGTGAGGGAGCACGATGAAGTGATGGTGTAGTCGGTGAGAGTGCAGCTTAAATAAACTTAGTAGAGGGCGAAGGTCAAGGTCATCCAAATCAAGTTTTAAAAAAGATGACTAGTCGTCCCCCTCCTCGTCCGTAGCACTTGGAGAGCTGTCAGACCAAAAGTCCCGCGGGGTGCTCCCCAGATGAAACACATTTCCATCTTGAAGCGAAGGCCAGGATCTTGCACCATCAACTCCTTCAACTTATTAAAAACCAAGTCCACCTGGTGCAACGTTTCGATAGTCAGCATCCAATTTGTTGGCTGAACGAAACCCGTAGTGGAGTCAGCCTCGCTGATTGTTATATTCTCCGGCTGTATTGGAGTATAAAGATGTGTAAAATGTCTTGGCTGAAGCTGAGGCTGGCTGGAAGTGGAAGGTTCAGTGTGGACACCGGTTGCATCAAAATCCATATTCAGCCTACATTCAATGTTAGGGTTTTCGTTAAATACGTATACCAATTTTTTCATACAACACATCCACTTCTGTTGAATCTTGCAAATGAACAGTCCACGAAAATGGCCATTCTTCATCAGTAGTGGAGTCACTTCAGAAAGAGTGCTGTCCGCCATGGTAGCCAAGCAAGGAATGAGGTGAGCTGCAGACCGTTGTAATAGTATTGAAAAGTAGAGGGGGAAATTTCAAGGTCATTCAAATTGGGTTTTAAAAAAGGAAGGAGTGGAGGGGGAAATCTCAAGGTCATTCAAATTGGGTTTTAAAAAAGGAAGGAGTGGAGGGGGAAATTTCAAGGTCATTTAATTTGTGTTTTAAAAAAGGTTATTCCGCATTAGCCTCGTCATCTACGTTCTCCTCCACATCTTCATTTGCGTTGTCTCCCACACCTTCATCCACATCAGATTCATCATATGGGTAGATAGGCGACATCGGTGAATATTGTGGTGAGTGCTGGCTGCCGTAGTCCTGCTGCAGTTGAACTTGTGACCAATCATAGTTCAAATTCATCTGAATTATGATCCCAGGGTTGTCCCGGAGTATCTCTTTCATCCTTTCACAAATTGCTTCTAAATAGTGCACACTGTCGATCGACAGTGTCCAACCCGTACTTGTTCCAACATCAGTAGTGGAATCGGCTTGGGTGATGGTGTTGTCCGCCATGGTTGCCAGTGGAATAAGGAATGATGCTTAATGTGAGACCCATACAGGAACCTAGTGAAGTAGTGGGGGCATGGTGGAGTAGTGGGGGGCGTGGTGGAGTAGTGGGGGAAATTTCAAGGTCATCCAAACGGAGTTTTAAAAAAAGAAAACTTACAAAGTAACATTAAAATTTTCCAACTGATGGTGGCAGGCGTTTTCTTCCACAACCTTGCCGACAGATGTAACTATGCCGTACAGTATGAAAAATACAACCATAGTAAGACCAAACAATAAAAGATATCCGTTGAGTAGTATGATATTTTCTGAGTGGATCTGCTTTCTTCTTATCGCCCTCTCTTGCATTCTCTTTTCTAACTCGTGTATGAAGTCACAGCATGCGTGAGGACATCTTTCATTTTTTGGTAGGTTTGCCATTGTTGAAGTTGTAAGTTTGACTGTTAAAGATGGAATGAGGTATCCAATTGAGGTGTCTCATGTATACCAATAGTCAAGTGGTGGAGGTAGCAAAGTAGTGGAGGGGGAAGTTTCAAGGTCATCCAAATTGTGTTTTAAAAAATCCTATCTTGTTACTGAGCTCATATGTCAGTAACAAGATAGGTGTTTTTCCATTTTGTTTTCTCTTTTACTTCTTTAATATAATGAAAAAATAAACATATTGTACAACGGTTAGAACAAGAAATACAACTGCTAGTCAGCTGAAGTAATCCAAGTTGTCCGGCTCGGTCTTCATCGATGTTGGTGAGGAGTGTCCAGGCTCTTCTTTATGCTGCCGAAGATTCTTTATATTGCAAGCGTAGACTTGCACGTTTATACGGTAGCCTCGTGCCACCATCAGCTGCAGCTCTTTGTACAGGTCGTTGAGCTCCTGCTGAGTCTTGATTGTTAATTCCTCATAACTGGCGCAGCTTACATTGAGAGACATCTTGATGTTGACTGGTCGACCGTTGGAGTTGAAATGAAGCCGAGGCACAGCGCTTGGAGGTATATGAAAAAGTGGTGGGGGTAAAAGTGGTGGGGGTATGGAAGGTCTAATTAAATAGTTCTAAACTTTTTCCATTGGTACAATGGAATTGAACAAACAGCACAGGTGTCTTTGATGTTCTCAAACTTAAACACCGGTGCTAGAAAACCAAACTGCCTTATACCTCCATCCAGTACAAATCGGCGAAGGTCACCAACAGCTGCGTCACCACAAGGTTTACAAAACTTTTCCCCATCGTTGAACTTATACCAAGAGTACTCCGAGTAGCCTCTATTTTCCCTCTTGTAGTCTTTGATATCTTCTTTTATTGTCAGTGGGATATTTTCTTTTAAACAAGTTGGGAACAAATCTTTGTGAGTTATAACTCGTTGTAAGCAAAGCTCGTACAAGGTGCTCATTGTTTGCTAGTTGGTAACAGACTGACCGTTTTCCGCATCCAAGCAGGTTTGAATTCTAGTGTGGTAGTGGGGGTAATTGTTAAATGCAAAGGTCAAAGGTCAAGGTCACTCGTGAAGTTTAAAAAAAAATGCAACATATCAATATGTGACAAACTTCACATATTGATATGTTGCATTTTTTTTCTTTTTTTCTTTTTTTATATTTTATGATTTATTTATAAAACATTACAATACAATATGTACAACAGTAAAACTTAAATCTAACACTGCTGCTTGTCGGCGATGTGGATGGTCAACTCGGTGGAATTGCTACCCGTGCAACCGTGGGAAACCAGGTAGAGAGAGCCGGGTTGGATGGAGCGTAGATCCTCGTTCTGTAGGAGATGGACGAACCGTTTCGGCAGGTACACCTGGAACTTGGGCTCATCCCCCGGAGTGAAAGGTGCCTCGCTGAGACTGCAGCAGATAGCCTCTCCAACTGTAGTCTCCATCTTCTTCATCTCATGGATGATATAGTGCTTCTCGTCTTTTAGTTCAGAGCACTTCTTAACCGGTAGTATAGTAGACTTTGAGTGAGCATTGAACTGCTCAACCAAGGTTTGAAGGAACTGGTTAGATGCCATGGTCGGTTTATAGATCGTCTTCTTGCTCGGAGATGTTGTCGTCTCGGAATCTCGAGTAATACTCATGCCAGGTCCCGGTCTGCTCCTCACTTATATAACCCCCGTTACCCCCACCACTTTCCACTTCCCCATTTTATAGGTAGGAGGCGAGTTTATAGGCGTTTTTCAAAGCGCAATGCCTATCTTTGTAATGTTCTGGGCTTTTTGTACAAATACATAAGTTTTCTAGCATGTATTGATAATCCTTATCTAATTCCACGTCATTAACCGCAACATAGGTAAATTCTTCGATCCATCTTTTCTTTTCAAGCCCCTTTGTGTAAATATTGGTAAACTTGTTTGAAAAGTGATGCATAATGTGATGCAAGTCCGTGTAACTTGTAAAACCATCATACCAATCTATATGATGGAAATATTTTGAAATCCATCTGTTGGTAGTAGCGGCTTTGCTAGTTAAAGATGAATAAGAACATGGTGGTTTAAATAAAAATGAATAAGGAACACTTGTATTCATGTCCAAAAACACAAGTTCTTTTATAATAAATCTATCATCATTACCACGAAACGCTTGAAACTCAATAATACCAGGCTTGGACTTTACTTGTTCTTCTTCCCCCTTGTCCATTTTGAAGGTCACACGTCTGCTCATTATGAAGTCAGGAGGTCAACTGATTTCCACACCACGGTAGGTACCACTTTTATACCAGGCCGTACAGTTGTTGGCGCGTTGGTGTATATTTAACGTGGGCACCGTCCCCAATAGGCCTAACCCCACAAAGTTTTGGATATTGTTTTAGAAACTAACCATTGACATCTAAGTTTCCATCTTTATATTTTCCTTGTTTTCATTTTCATCACTAACACTTGATTCTTCCCCTCCTTCTTCCTCTTCTTCTTGTATTAGTGATGTTTTATGTAGTTGAGCGTACTTTTCCAATTGTCTCCACATTTGTACTTCATGAGGAACCCTATTGAATATAGAAGTATCCACAGGTCCGTATAATATAGGTGCGTCCGGTTGTTTGTCCAAAGTGTCTTCCAGATAATCTTTAATAATTGAACTTGAAAATACCAGTTGTCTCAAGTATCTTGTTATAGGTTCGGTAGCACAAGTTAAAATGAAAAACTCCTCTCGACTAAGTTGAATCTTGTTATCATGTCTTGTTGTGTCTCTAAACCGCAGCTGATGATCACCACGATGTTTAATAATATCGATTTCCACATTTGAATCCAAAAGTCCTACTCTTGTCTTTCTTCCAAACATGTTACTACTTAAATAGCATTCTAAAAGATGCAAGTGTTTCATAAATGATTCCCAAGCACTGTCCGTAAACAAAATCATTTTGGGTCCATGAGTTAAAATTACAGTAGGGGAATAACCTGTTGATTTCATAACACCGATTAAAACACTTTTGTCAAAACTGGAAGAGATTGGGTAAAATATTCGCAAGAATACCTCACTTAATATGTTTGGAGAAATATTATTTTCAATATCCCTTTTCCTCTTTTGTGCATTCCTTTTTCTTTTACCTTTTTCTTCAACATTATTACTGGTGTGATGTTGTCCACAATCGTGTTCATCTCCTTCCCGTTGACCTTGAAGATCTAAAAACTCAGATATCTCCTTCTCAATATCTACCACATTTTCAGGTGTACCACTAGGAGAAGCCATATTGAATACGATGCTACCCATACAACAACAGGCAACAGACTGAGGAGCGGTCTGCGCGCTCTGCTTTTATACTCGCGGAATGCATTGGAATGTAACAAAACCGGTTCTTACAATACATTTTTAACAATTCCAGTTGAAGGTGTGTATGTTACAATTTTATCATGTAGAATTAAACAGTATGCAGTTGTATTTGCAGGTATAGCTGCATTAAACTCCATTTCAATCTTTATGTCAACACTTGATGATTTTACTGATTCATTTTGTTTAGAACAATCAATTACAACTATTGTGTCACCATCTAAGTATTCTTCTGGTGATAGTAATGGTGTATTCGTTTTACCGTAATATGAATTTTGGAATCTCGCATACATATCGTATAATATACTGTACTTTTTATTAGCGAATGACACATTCAAATTGTCATAGGGGAAAAATTGTGAATTCAAATAAACTTTAATATTTTTTAAGTTGCAATGATCAAATTTGCCTGCATGTTTTGTGATGCTGTCTCTCCTACCTGTTTGTAAACCAAATATAATATACCTGGCTCGTTCTACGTAATTAGATGTTTTAACAGTCCAAGTGTGACGATCCGTAGCTGGCAAGCTTGGATGTTCATGGAATTCCCAACTTCTAAAAGGAATTACAATATCACGATCAGCCTTTAACTTCCTTAATAGTAGCATTCTATGCTCGTCAGCTAATTTAACATGTGGAACTCTCCATACAATTTTTTCTAATGTTAATTTCCATTCTAAAGTTGCATCTGTTGTACCATCTGGAGCTTTAATAATGTCTTTATCGTTAGAAGATCTCAATAAAACTAATTCTTGTTTAACATTTAATATTATTTTTCTATAATCTTCAGCAAATCCAAGCAACAAACTTAATGGGATATGAAAATCAAAATATCCATTTGTATTTGGAGTGATTGTGTCATGTTCAGGTAAAACCCATCCGGCAGGTTGAAGTAAATTGGTTTCATTAGGTGATATAGATGTTATCGATTTTAAAGTTGTTGTAATACCTACTTTTTTAGTAGAATCAACTGTTACACCTGATATTTCATATCTAATTTCATCAAACAGGAAAGCCATAGGATTATTTATAAATGGAACTGTTGTACCGGCAGTAGTACCGTCCTTTTTAGTAACTTTTCCTTCAATATACAAGTAACTTTCACATGGTAGTGTGTAAATGTCTTGATGTTGTATGGGAATACGAATTTCATCGTTATTGTTTAATTTCGATGAAGTGTAAGGGTTGTGGGTGTGATATTCTTTTTCCCATAGGGTTTCGTCGAATGTTGGACCCTGCGCTATATCCAGTATATCCATAATCGGTTAATTTTAATCCAATTCTCTCTAAGAAACGAATGTTCTCGCGTGTTAACTCCTCCACAGCTGAAGAGCTACTAATGCGGGTCCCCGTAGGTTGTTCGCTTTTAAATGTTAAACCCATGGTTTTGTATTAAAGTGTCGATTTTAAATGTAATCTAATCGTAATAGGCTCTTCTCTGAAGTCTACCAAGTTACCGTCTTGATCCAATACGTTCAACACGATGTCTGAAATGAAAGTGGTGTTCAACGGTAGATATACCAGGTTTTGTGGCTTTTCAACAATTTTAAATCCAGGTGGTACACTTGGGTCAAATGTATGTATGATATGGGTGTTAGCCCCATCCCTGTAAGCTCCTTGTATAATGTTACAAGTTATGTCTATACTATTGACTTTTAATATTGTTACTGTTTTCTTACCAGAATGTGTTAAATCTGGTTGTAAAACTGGCTCATCTTTGGAAAATCCTAATAAATCACCAATTGAGTTTGGTTGAGTAAAATCTATATAATATTTGGAAGTAATTTCAGCTTTCATCGTATTATTATTACCTTTTAATGTTATATTGTCTTTTCCTATTTTAGTTTGCAAAAATTCATTTATATGATCAATTTCATAAGAACCTGTGGGTAACCTGCACTCTTGTAAGTCTGTAAACTTCCCACTGGCATCTTTTCCTTTATAATAATGCAATATGTTATTTTTACCTTCTGTAACATTGGGAATAGAGTTGTAAGTTGTAAAATCCAATAGTGCCGCCTCCCAAAATCTTCCTTTTTGCAAGCGTAACGCTGGAAAAAGGATACTTCGTAAAGTGGACGATTTTCCTGTTAATGATACCGTATAGGAAGACATCTCAATAGTGACTGATACTTTTAGCTAGGAATTCCAAACATAAATGGCCGCATATTGAAGTATTATCAGGTTGTTCTCTTTTATAGTTGTAATATATGTTTTTAGCAGATTTAAAGTAATTTTGAAGTTCTTTTGGTGGTGGCAAATTACCGAAACTATCGAAATAATATACATTGTTATTTAGTTTCTTATAGCAAACCCAATGGGTGCCAGACCCTTCAGTATTATCCAAATTTACAATTCCAGTCTCATTTTGCCACATTTTCTTTGGTAAACTGTCTCTCATGAATACTCCGCGGAAAAATGGAATTTTTAAACAGGAAATATATTTAAATAATTCAACATTGGTTAACGCTTTATGTGGTATAACCAATTGATTTCTTTCATTTAATATGCACGATAAGGTCTTAGGTAAAGACCTGCCCCGTTTTTTACCATTGACCACACGGTGGGCTTCTTCCTGCCTTTTCTGCTAGATCTTCGTCTTCTTATATTTCCTCCGTGTTTTCTTGTGGTTGACCTCCTTTTTACTCTTCTTCTCCTCCTTCTTCCACCTCCTACTGCTGTTTTAGCCTTCATACCTGCTGTTACTGCTAAAGCTGCTGCTTTTTCTGCTATGCTAGCGTCACTTGATTTTACTCGTTGCCAAGCTATGTCCGCAAGCTTTCTGTCTGCTATCGATCTATTTTTTGAATCGGCAAACGTGGAATATGCGATATCGTGTTCTTTACAAGCCTGATCTAACTTATTTATGCCAGGATCGCCCCTTTCCAGTCGTTTTTTCAATTTAGTTCCTGGTCCGCAATACTGATAACCTCCCTGTATATGAAATTCGTATGGTAATGCGTCTATTGCTCTATTTACTATGGATCCTACTGGAATTTGTTTTAAAGCTTTACTTAACAGAGAAACCGCTGTGGACGTGATCCCACCTCCTTTCCTTACAGTGTCTCGATATGGTCTGATGTACTGGAACGTCATTATTGTCCTTTTATAATCGCAATGTACAACTCATGTGTTAACTCTATGACGAGTTGGACATAAATGAAGTTGTTTATTGTGTTCTTTTATTAAATATCAATATCACCCCAATCTGATGATCTAAACTTTTGCGTATTAGGGTTAATAAAGTATTTTTAAAAAATTTCCCGTTTAATCCAACCACCTCTTGCGGCTTCATCCCAAATTTTATGACCTGGTCCTCCTTGAAGAACTTCCGGTGTGAAATGATTGTGTAAATCAAATAACGCATTACCTAAAACTTTTACAAGAAAATTAACAGTGACAGCATTATCTACATGTTCAGGGTCTTTAAGCTCTGTTATACGTTTATTATTACAAGTATACACTTTACTATCCTTTAATGATGTTGTGATGGTCTGTCCTACAGTTGCAGCATCATTTGCTTCTCTTCCTTGTTTCAAGTGTTTTATCACTTTATCATTACATGTAAAATATACAAAGTGAAAATTTGGATCTAAATGTACGGTTTGTGATAAAGCAGCTGCATCATGATCCTCATGACCCCATGACAAATTTGATAACTTTTTATCCATGCAATCCCAAGCTTTATCTTTAAATTTTAATAAATTAAATTTTTCATTACCTTGAACAAATTCATCCCCTTGCTTCGATACTACTTGATCTTGTTTTACAAAAGAGGTTGTTTCTTGTTTTAAGGTTTCCATCATTTGACCTACTGTTGCACCATCTGATGGAGCCGAACCATCTTTTACATTTGCTAAACAATTACCAAAACAATCTATAACCCCTACATCACGTGTGATACAATGATCTTTAATATATTTTAGATTTACAGCAACGTTTTCAGTTTTCGGATAACCTATATCGTTAATAACAAATTTATAAAAAGAAAATCCATCTTTTGTCTTTTCAGGTATCAAGGAATGTAAATAGCGTCTATTTACGCTGTCTTTTGCATCTTTAGGGTCATCTACGTTGGATATACGTTTATTGTTAGCACTATACGTTTTCCCATTGAATTTTAACGTATTTTTTAATTCAGATGACAAATAACCTTTGTTTATTGCATCACCGTTTTGATTTGGTTTACCAACGTTGATAATTCTATGATCTTCTGCGTCATATGTGTTATTTTGTAGTCTTAATGTTGGCGATATCTTTTCCTTTAATATTTTTAAGTTTATTGCATCGTTTTCATCTGTAGGATCTTTTATGTTTTTTTAACCTTTTATTACTCATATCATAATCTCCATCAGGTGTTTGTGGTAAACCAGCACTTCTTTTTAAACTATTCGCATAATATAACCCATCCGAGGAGTAACGTCCGAACTTGTCGACACTCATGGTGCAACTGAATAGTACTCTAGGGAGTAACGCATTTTTATGAGATTACCCCACGGTTTCGGAGTTCATCCACTAAAGCCACCCATTCGTTTTCCAATCCAGTATGACCCGCTTATTTAGCTTCATGTATTAGTTTCATTCTATCCACCAATTTATTGATATTATTGTAATAAATCACATTTGTATTATATAGTTTCTTCATTAAACCTGTACCCGTAACGGACTTACTTCTTTTTCTTCGTTCCTGAGCACTTACATCCAAAGTGGATGCCATAAATCTTCGTTTTACAGGTTTTCTTTGTGTTAACGGCATTGTTTGTCTTCTAGTTGGTATTAACTTGGATACAAATTCTCTATATTTTAAAGACTTAGATCTAAAAGGAAGCTGGTCAGGTAAATACTTTCTCCTATACGCATTTGTCTGTTCCAAAATCTTTTTATATGCTTCCATGTCTTTTTCTTTCACTAACGATACTGAAGGCTTATTTTCAAATAATAATTCAAATAATCCTTTTGTACCCTTATATCTTTGATCACCAACAACAATATTATCATGTTCATCAACGTTTAACGGGCTATTACCTATCATTAAACCATCTTCTGTTAATCTCGCTCCATAACTATGGTAATTCTTATTAGGGATTGTTCCGAGTAACATTTTTACCATGTTTTTCCTTCCTAAAGGTCCTTTGTTATGAATGTTTTCACCCAACAAGCTTATGTTTGACGGTCCTTCTCTTGCCTCTTCTCTTTTTTCCTCTTCACTAGCAGTTGGTATATCTTCAGGTCCCCTTTCACTATATCCTGGTGATTCTAGCTCTCTTTCAGATTCTGCACCGGTAAAGCCACTATATGTAGAGGATTCCGGGTCTTCATCACTAAAACCTTCATATTTTACACTTTCTCTTTCAAACTTTGTGATAGGTGCAATAGCATCTCCTTCCAATACAGGTTTAGCGAATTTTTTGTTTAATTGTTTCAAGGGTTCAGTAATAGGTTTAAAAGTAGATTCAAGGAATTTCTCCCTCTTGCTAATACCTAGTTTTAATGCTCCGTTTTTAGCCCGAATAGAATCACTAAGTGATTTTATTTCTTTTACTAATTTTTCTTGGTTAACCATGTTTGTAGCAAGACGTGTTGTACAACAATGAATGTTTTATACCTTGTTCAATGTATTAATATAAATTTATCAAATCCTATCCTGTATCGACCATTGTTTAGCGGTTGTTCCTTCATAATTGTTAGGAACCCATACTTTTCAGCCCAAGCCTTTCCACATAACTCTTTAAATCGTTCAAATGTCATATCTGCATTTACATGATCAAAATATATATGTTTTAGGTTGGTTTCGTCCTGTTTAAATGCAATTAACATGTTTGCATTGTCTCTAATGAGTTGTTTCGGTATTTTGCTGTAAGTTTGGCCAATATAAATACTATCTATGTTGTTATGTCGACCCATAGCGAAGTAATTTCTTATTGTGTTTTGGTTTTCACAAGATACATCGTCAAATATGAACACGGAGAATGGTTTAGCTTCTTGTGGTTGCATGACACTCTCACTTGCATTAAATTTTAGGTATTTAACTTCAGGCACATTACTTAGTATCTTTTCCAATAATTGATACTTTGGTTGTTGTAGTGATTTTGAAAATACATATAGATTATTAAAACGTAATCCCTTAGGGTTTGTAATTAAATTGAATACTACATTAGTTTTTCCACAGTTGGAAGGTCCGGTAACCAGACAGCGCACGGTGTTTGGTAACAAATCGCCATGTTTCAAACTATTGAATTCTGAATTATCCACTGTGAGTTCATCTATATTATTAATAGTAAAACTGTCTTTTTGCGGTATTATCTCCATCCTTTGTAATGGTTCAACCTAAAATGATTCTCTATCGTTATATCAAATCCTTTTTAGGTATCCAAGAATCTTCCGTCTTATTAAATCCTAACCATCGTACTTTAACCTTATCTTTTTTCCGTTGCAACACTTTTTCAACTAGATATACATCACCTACTGTTGACTTTAACATTTCATGCCCATAGAATCCTCCTGCGAGCAATTGTCCTTTATTATCTTTTAAAATATATGTCTCAGGTACTGTAGGTTGTACTTTGAATACTGTAAAGACCTCATTGGTCCAATTTGGCAGATATCTTTTACTGAATACACCTTTATATTTACTTATTCGCACTTTATCACCAACATTAAATTTTTTAGGCTTTAATTTTTCAACTTTTGGTTTAGTATTCATTTTTATACGTTTTAATACAAGGTTTTCATTTTTACTAGTTACTTGGTTTGGTTTCATCCCTATAGTTCTATGAAATTTGTTATTGTAATCGTTTATAAGTTTTGGTAACATATCAATCCATATGTGCGATCCTCTGTTGGAAAACATTTTAAACATCGCACTTTTAAAGTTCTGTTGAATCTTTCAATTATTGAGGCTTTTACCTCTGAATTGGTTGAATAATGGTTTATATTATGTTTTTTTCATTAGATTTGCAAATTCCTTATTAAAATATTCTTTTCCATCATCTGTTTGTAAACGTTTAATAGTATGTTTATCTCTTTGTATAGCTATTTCCATTGCTTTTGTAACACTTTTGCCGCTTTTATCTTTTAGCGGTAAAGCATCAGCCAATTTCGAAAAACAGTTAATAACAGTCAATATGTATTTATATCCTCTATTTTGTTTGCTATAAGGAATCATTTCGATTAAATCAGCTTGATATAAATCATTAATTCCTTTTATCACTGTATTTCTTCGTGGAAACTTTCTTCTTGCAAGTTTATGAAGTTCGTTGACAATTTGTTGCTTCAAGTCCTTCATATTGCAGGTTTGTATGTTTCTTGTGTCACATGTATAATGACAATGAATGTTGTCTTAAATATTCACATCATTTATATAGGTCAAGGCCATCCAAACCTGTGTAAAAAAATGGGGAACACGGCGTTGGACTTGCCGTGTTCCCCATTTTTTTACGGAAGGAAAAAGGAATGAGGTCGAAGTTGTAGAAGGACGAAGAATAGGTTACTAGTCGATAGGGTTTAGAGAGTAGTGGCCAAAAGGAAGAGTGTGAATTTTGTCGGGCATAATGTGTCTTTTATCATCCCGAGCTGACAGTGCTTTTTTAATTTCAGTCACACTGTAGACTTGATGTTTAAAGCTTCGGATATTGTTGAATGTGGCCGAGATGGTAGTATCTTCAAACAAACAGGTCTTGTAGTGGTCAAATGTCACATGTTTTTTCAAATAAGATGTCTTCACTCGTTTTGCTTTCTTCACTGTCGGTGTGTTGTTTTCGTTGTACATCCTAAATGAATACAATTTTGACATTAGTGCTACTATTTCTTCTAATGGCATTCCGTTTGCTTCATCTTTAAATTTTCCAATTACTTTTTTATTCTTTTCATTATAATTTGGGTGGTTCTTCGGATAGTCAGAAAAGTCGAAATCTTCTTTGTATGGAAAAGTCCTTAGGTCTTCATACATGTCTAAGGTCTTTATCCAGTAGATAAATGCGTCAGTATCCATGTATGCGACTTCGATGTTGTCCCTTCCGTAGTGTTTAACCATTTTGTTATAATGGAAATCATACATCAGGGTTTTACTTATATCCAAAATAGACATACCGATGTACAACGGACGATCCATCACTATTGTTGTTTTCTTCATACTGACAGCAACTAGATTTTCGTTTATAATCATGGATGTTCCGAAATTTGGTTTTTGAACTAATTTTTCCAATTTTCTAGGGTCACTTACTAATTTTACATTTTTGTGTTTTCTCTTGTTTTCCAAAGTCTTCCCAAAGTTGGCGTTGTTCATTAATTTGTAGAAGTCCTTTTCAAATGCTGTTGTCGCTGCAGCTCTTCTTGTAGTGTTGGAATCGATGTATGGTTTCAACCAACAAGACTGGGTGAATTCAATCGCTCTGTGAATTCTCACTATACATAGACCTGATTCAAGAGCTTGTTGAACTACCCAGTAGTGAGCCACATACCGATCTTTATTCTTCAAGGTCATCATCAATTTTGGCCATCTTCCTGTCGGTGAAACTTCAGTCTTCGCTAGGAGAGGCAAGTCGTAGTGATGGTCATGAAGGTGCTCAGGATATTCGAAATCACAGTCCAAGATATAGCCTTTTGGACCATCCTTTGGAATCCGTGAGATGTCACCGATGGTGGCCAGGTCGATCCATTTGAAGTCAGCGTAGGGAAGTGGATTTGACATTGCCCAACCATAAAGGTTGTTTGCGTCAAAGTAGCCAAGGTAGACCGATGGTTGTTGCTCGTCAAAGCCGGGGATGTACTTGTTGTTGGCTTTGACATGACGTGTTACAGCTTGTGTCAAACCGCCCCGTACACCAGATTCCATCATGAGCACCATATCTATATCTGTTAAAAGTTCCAATCGACAGTTGGTTGACTTTAGCATAGCTTGCCATGCTAATCCTGGAGATGTGTACGAGTGTAGAGGGTCCAGTCCATAGGCGGAGAAGCAGGTGTTTCGAAATTCTTCCATCACATCGCACAGCAGAGTTACGTCCAATTTTATATAAAAGTCTGAATATTCCCCTAAGGTTTGAATGTTTAGTTGGTTCCAAACATTACAAGCATGATTGTAGTCTTCAATGGAGATTTCACTTTCGTTTAGATTGCTGTTGAAGGCTTCAATCGGTGGCAGACTGGTTTCTTCAAACTTTTCTGTAGAAGTTATATAATCATAGGGGAAAACTCCTTTCCTTAATACTAGGTCCAATTTATCTTCAGGTACAATTTTGTTTGTTTCTTTTAAGTCTTCTCTTCTTAGGTTCTCTGACAATTTGGCTAAACTAGATGGCATAAATCTGTAAGAGTCTACGAAGCGAAGTTTAATTTTACCTACTGTTTTTGAAAAACTGATGTACTTTTCTAATGTTGTAGCAAGAACATCAATTTTACCATCATCTCTTCCTAACTCTGGGATAATAAAGTGGAAGTCGTAGCCGCTAAGATTGTGTAAAACAACAGGAATAAAGTTTGGCAGTTTGTAATTTATATTGCATGAATTACAAGCAGCTCCTCTGTATAACCCTGTCAGATGATCGTGGTCTCTTACTTTTTGGTTTTCTTCACTAAAGGTCTTCTTGCATAAATAACATCTCGTCGCTACGTTGTATTCTTCTTGTTGATTTTGGTTTAAAGGTTCCATAGGTATGACATTACCATATAAGCGTTGCGCCTTTTCAGCAATGTCATACAACAGGTCTACAAAATACTTAGCGGCTTCTTCCCCACGGTAGAGTATTGGAGTGGATGTTAAACCATAGTCTTGCAATTGGGTTTCAGACAAGGTCGACTTCACCAATAGGCAAAAACTATTGGGCTGGTGCAGCTGGTATTTTGTTCTTCTAGTCACCTCACCGTTTGGCAGCTCCTGTGGTACTAACGTAGATTCAAAATCTGCGTAGATGACCAGTGGAATACGATATTGGTGGACTGTTTTGTTGAATCGGATAAACGCACGAGATGGTGGCGGCAGGCTAACCTTCACTTCATAATTCTCATTACAAAGTCTTTTGTGTTCCATCAACCATCCAGATCCTCCACGTCTTAGTTCTTTATATGTGAAACAGAAACATCTTTTACCCACTGTTAACCTACGTTTCTGTTTTGATAATTGTGTTTGAACCAAGGCTGCAAAGTCCTTTATCCATACATAAAGAGAAGTTTCACCCTTATTTATCAATAGCAAATCCGTGTGGTTACTCTGCTCCACTTTTACTACCCGCAAAGGATAAACGTTGTTTGAATCATACAAACCAAAAACATTGACTGAAACGCCAGGATTTCTCTTTTCAAATTTGTCAATGTCTTTCAAAGTAACTGGGTAGGTGAGGCCTTGAAAGTTGTAGCGGTGTTCATTCTCGTAATATTCTCTACCAACTCTACAAGGATTATCTTTAACATACTTGGTTAACATTGCATACTTGAAACATTCATTACCTTCATTTTGCACATTCCTACACGAGTTAGTGTTTTGGATTTTCTTTGGTAAAGGGATAAAACTACTACCCCTTAAACCATATCCATGTTTATGAACCCTTACATCCATACCTTCAATAGATGACAAAGTCCATCCAGATCCTCTTCCTTCATGTTCTTGGAGTTTTGTTATAAGTTCCTCCAAGCATTCTTCTATAATATCATTGATGTTGGAGGTGAAGGTAAGGGTTCGTTTTTTGGTAATGAAGGCTCTCAATGCTGTTTCACCATCAGTATTGTTAAACATAGCCTCTAACACCATTCCAAATTTAATAAAATTTAATCTTTGTAGTTCTTCCCTCAAAGTTCGACCAACAAGTTCCTTAGCCTGGGTTATGAATGTTTCCAGTTCCAATTGAACATTATTAATTTTGAAATGTGTTACAACTCGTCCTGGCAAGGCCGTGGTGCGCAGTTGTCTCACATCTTCCGTGTCCTCTTCCTGCATATTCTCTTCTTCAATATGTCTTCCACTAGTGGATAGTCCAGCACCAGCAAATTGGATCACACTAGGTCTTCTTCTTTGCATTAGCTGTAGATAGCTGTCCCAGTTGTCCATCTGCTTCTGGTGCTCTTCCAAAAACCGGTCGATTGAGTCCAAGTCTTCTTCATCTACGATAATATCTTCTTTTCCATCTTCTTCTTCATGTAATTCCCTGTGTAAGGCAAAAAGATCTTCGTCTTGAAAGATTTCCCCACAAATATCGCAAAGAGCCATTTTAAACAGTTTGGCTTTGAATGTACACTCAGTGAATGTCCACACAATAATGAACAGCGCACTCAACAGGGTCCTTTTATATCCGAGGTATAAGGGTGAGGGAAAGTGACGTCAATTACATCCGGGTTATCAATCAAATGGTAAATTTGGCTTTTATACAACCATCTTCAAAACATTCATCAGCAAGCTTGATAAATCAATGATATTTTGCTCTAGATCCACTAATGTGTACGAGTTTTTCAAACAAGTCTGTTTGTGCCAGTTTATGTAGGTCAAGGTCATTTGGAATTATTATTTTGAGCGGGGAATAGACCACTAAGCGACATGTTAGTCCATTGTCGCAAAGTGATCTATCCCCCGCTCACATTTTTTTTATTTTTTTATTTTTTTAATTTTTTTTACTTTTTGTTTAAACTTTTTACAAAGGTGAAACATCACCATCAGAGTTGGAATCATCCTCATCACGGAATAGGCAGCGATGACAATACATAATTCTTCTGGCAACTAACATCCTATCCATAGGACGATGAGGAGTGTCTTGTTCTTCTTCTTCAAGTTGGAATTCCATTTCAGACTCCGATGATGATGACTCTAACGTTTCGTAGGCGTGCAAGTCTATTTCATTATCCGTTAGACCAGCTTCGTCAGAGTCCGTTTCATTATTTATTAGACCAGCTTCCTCAGAGTCCGTTTCAATATCCATTATTTCTTCCTCCTCTTCTTGATTAACCGCAGGTAGTTGCTCCTCTAGTTCTATAATTTCTAGAGGTATTACCTCCAGAATAGAGACAATTCTGTTGCGATGGAACACGGTGTTGTCAAGTGGAGCCATGGTATGGAAGTGATGTATCCATCCAATTGATTTGCCCTTTTTATACCCCCCACCAACTATGCATTTATGTGGGTCAAGGTCACGTCAAGATACCATTTGAGCGGGGGATAGACCACTAAGCGACATGTTAGTCCATTGTCCAAAGTGATCTATCCCCCGCTCTATTCCGCAGACCACACTCAAGTCCAAGTCCAAGTCCAAGCCCAAGCCAAGAATGTTACACACTTTATTGCCACCAGGTAATAGTTATTCGCACATTCACTTGGTTTGCAAAGAGGTACTGAACAAACTCCATATTAGTTGTATTTTCACTATGTAAATGCATCATGAAATATGCAATCTTATCGATTGCAGCATTGTCCAAAGGTTCACAGTTTACAAGTTCCAATGTACCTAGGCTTGTCTTCTCTTCGATCAGTTCCACAACTTCATTAACATCTTCTTCCATAAGGATGAACTCAACGCTGTAGCTTTCCATTGTAGCTGGTGTCTACACAATTGCTTGACTAAATCCGCTCTTTATCAATCCTACATATATACCAATTCCCCCTCCACATTACCCATTCCCCTCTACCTTTATATGGGTCAAGGTCATCCAATAATACCCTTTGAGCGGGGGATAGACCACTAAGCAGCATGCTAGTCCATTGCCGCAAAGTGATCTATCCCCCGCTCTGTATTCCACACAAGTCCTATTCTTTACACACAAGTCCCAGTCTTCAACACTCTAGTTATATACCCTGCCCTCTCTGCCAATTATAAGTACACCATGTTTGCCGCTATTTCCAATCAACCTTTCCAAGTCCCAAAACACAATGTCCAAGTTCACCAAGTTCCACCGTCCAATTTCAAACACACTGTTCCCCCCAAAGTCACTTGATTCCACTCTTTGTCCTGTATAAGTCTTCTTCTTCCACGCTAAGATTACTACTCTATTTTCTTCCACAACCATTCTTTTAACACTATTGTACACCTGTTCCAACATCCCTTTACAATTTAAATAGTTAATGCTCACATACTCCCACTCCTTACCAATAATAAGCGCATCACTCATGTTTACGAGCTCTACTTGTTACCTAGAAGGCTCAAAGCAGAATGAAATGGAGAAGTACAGACCCCCTCTTTTATAGTGGTTAAAACCGGTTGTCCTTGATTTAAAGTGGGTCAAGGCCATCCAATGATACCCTTTGAGCGGGGGATAGACCACTAAGCAGCATGCTAGTCCATTGCCGCAAAGTAGTCTATCCCCCGCTCTGTATTCTACACACACACACACACATGTCTCTGTTCAAGTCCTCTATTACATACCCAGTATATATTCAGTTCCTTCATCATCACTATCACTCATCTCTGCTTCCACAAACTCCATCGGGTTAAAGTTAAATTGTTTCAATTGTTCTTTTAAGTTTTCAATTTGTTGGTCCTTTACTTCCAAAACACTATGGAGATGTGATATATACTCCGCAGCCTCGGTGATGCTTGCCACTCTAGGATCGCCTAACTTCAAGCTGGGAACTACGCTCTGCAGCCTGAAGTACGCCATACGCCTCTCTTGCTCCTGCCGTTGACCAGGACTGAGCAAGCCTTGCCCATCTTGACTCGCCTCCAGCAGGGCCCGTAGCATTGGAGCTTTGCAGGCGTTTGCTCGAGCAACAGTTGTGCTATGGAATGGTCGAACAGGTCCACGAGTAGCAGGCAAGATGTTGGCAGCACGTCGTCTTGAAGAAGAGGAAGCCCGAGAATTTTTGGAGTTAGAAGCCATGTTAAAGTGTGGTATTCAGCTAAGCAGTACAAAGCAGAATAACCAAACTGCACATCAATACCCGTATATATACACTTATCAGTGGTGGGGGTACTAGCTAATCTTGGTAAAGTGGGTCAAGGTCATCCAGGAACATTACCAGAACGGGGGATAGATCACTAAGTGGCATGTTAGTCCATTGCCACAGAGTGATCTATCCCCCGCTCTGTATTCCGCATTCACACACACATTCATACAAACACACAAGTCCCAGTCAAATTGCTTGGAGTCTTTACCCACACACCTATCCACTCTCATCCTCACTAGCATCACTGTCCACTAAAAGATCTTGACACTTCATAATTAGTCTGTCGTATTTCCTCAGGATTGAATTTGCCTCACGGATTACACTCTCTAACACCCTATCCTTTTGCTCTATAATTTCGTTGTACCTTTCGATTAGGTTTGGTGATGTCTGGGTAGATGCATCTGATGTGGTTGGTTGAGAGGCTCCGCTGCTGCACAGCTCCTTCCTGACAGGGCCAAAGCCGGAGAACCGGACACGACTCCTTGACGAAGGCCCCGATCGGATCGGCCCAACACCTGAGCTGGAGTTAGAGGCAGAACCTGAAGCGTTGCCAGACATGGTGCGAAGCGTTCGGCTTAACAGTGTAAAGCAGAATGAGAGGACAGTTGATCACCACTCCTATATATACCCATTTTTAGTGGTGGGGGTAACTCAAGGTCAACCTTCCCTAGTATCAAACCTGGTTATTATAAGTTTGGCCTGAATCTTATTCTCTTCAATAAACTTGCTTACTTCAAACACCCAGGAGAACAGTTCGTCTATATTTTTATATTCAATTTTAGTGTAGTGTGTAAGGTTTAAGGTTTGTCTGTTTATAACACATAAAGTAAACATAGCCCTATCAAATCTTATCCAAAACTCAACATCCCTTCTCAAACCGCTTAAAAGTTCCCATGCAGTGTGTTCATCTAAGTTGTATTTACCACCTTTGTAGGAGAACGGTGCCATGTTTAGTATCAAGCGCAGAAATAGACTGAAGCAAAATGAACAGCTCATACAAGCTAAGCAAAACGTTGGAGTGGGGGTATCACATGATACATAACCTTGGTTGCAAGGTTAGCTCTTTACTTTTCAGAATAGTTAATATAGGTCAAGGCCATTCAAACTTTGAAAATTTTTACCTCCAAACACTTGTGGTTTCCCACAAGTGTTTGGAGGTAAGTTTTTATTTGTTAAAGACTTTTGTAACTTAGTCTTTACCCTCAAGGACACGGTTTGAGATTGTCCCAGTGACTTTACATCACCGCCAGGTTAAAGTATTATACAAGTCAAGTATTTTTTTTTTTTTTTTATTACTTGACTTGTATAATACCCCTCTCCCTTACTTTAAGAGGGTCAAGACTAAATTTGAAAAAAATAATTTGGAAAAATAATTTGGAAGAAAAAACTTTAAATATTGTCCAACACTTTCTAACAATTTAGATTTTTTAGTGGGCCCATATCCTAATCCGTTTCCCACACAGATTGGCATCCTTTCCTTCGTATTAGATAGCCCCTTTTGTGGATGAAAAATTGTCTTTGTACCATCGACACTGGTACTTTCATTGTATGAAGGCCGCCATCACCTTTTACAATGATTTCCACATCGGCATCAAATGCTCCATAAATTTGAATGATAAAATAATATTTTTCATCCACTTTGAGTCTTCTAATATTAAGCGGTTGCGGACTGTCGGGATGTCTGGGTTTGGACGTTTTAGGCCTAACGTTATTGAGACTATAGGGGTTTACTCTCGGAGGTTTCATGTTCTTGTTTAAGTGCGCTTGGCAGCGACCTTCATCCGAAACAGCAAACTTCTGACAGCAAAGAACCCCATAGTCTCTTGAAAAAATAACGTAATCACATTTTTCGCCCTTGCCAGCAGGTGGACGCTTAATGCACTTACGTTTTTGTGTTGGACACTTTACCTTAGTGTTTAGGAGCTTTTCCTGTTTAGGCTGGCTAGAAGGAATGGGGATGGAAGGTGAAGGCTTAATTCGGTCAAAGGGTAGGCTACAAACAATTTTAGGTGGGGTGGGTGAACGTGTTAGGTCGATGGTGGGAAGTTCGGGGGAAAAGATGGATTTACAGGGCTGTTTGGTTGGTGTGGATGTCATGGGGGATATGGGTGTGGGATATTGGGTTTTAGTGTAGGATAGGATTTTCTTGGTTCTGCTGTAGGGGGTGATCCTCGACCTAGACTTCGTCTCGAACACCGCTGACTCCGATTCAGAGTCCGATAGCAGCGAGAGTGGTGGAGAGGCTACCGGGACTCTACCGCTGAGGTTTCCTGAAGATGCTGGAGGTGCGCCAACCTCTTCCAATGTTTGTGGCACTGTCGGTGGCAATGGTGGTGGCAATGGTGACAGGCTGGGCATTGAGGCAGGCTGCGGCGGCGGTGGCGGCGGTGGCATCGTCAGGTTGCTCAGGATCTCTGCGGTTATCAGATATTGGAGGATCGGTGTAGAGGACGATGAGGGTTGAGACGTGTCGGTCGAGGTGCTTTTAGAAGCTGGTGGGTAATTCTTGAGCTTCAGACCCATTTTTGGTTAAGTGAAAAATAAATGACAAGAGTACAATGAATAAAATGAGTATAAAAAGTCTCAAAAGCGAGAGAACCAGTCGGCACGAGAGCTGAGACTGGAATGAGAAGTGCATACAACCCGACCGCCTTATATCCCCACCGGTCGCCCACGTCATCACGTCATGGGGCGGGGCGGGGGTGGGGCTTGCCCCTCGGAGGGGTGGGGGGTTCGCCCCTCAGGGGTGGTTCAAGGTCACCAACTACACTTCTACTCTAAGTCTGAGTGTCTCAGAAAAAGTAAAAAGTAAAATTTTCTAAGTGCTGGCTCAAACCTGTAGGTACTTCATTTACATCTACTGAAATATTCTAAGTCCAGAGGGGCGGGGGCGGGGGCGGGTGCGGGGGCGGGGGCGGGGGGGGGCAAAGATGCAGGGGCAGTCTTTACTATATTTAGGTCAAGGTCACGGAAAAACTTTAAAAAATAAATCCCCGCCTGGGGCATTTAGGTTGCCATCGCTGTAGTCTCCTAAGAGACCCAACTATGGACAACAGCAGACTTGTATGTTAGTAATACCTAACCATTAGAAGTTTTGAAAACTACTGTATTTAGGTCAAGGTCATTAAAAAATATTAAAAAAATAAAGCCCCACCTGGGGCATCTAGGTTGTCATCGCTGAAGCCTCCAAAGAGACCCAAATATGACAACAGAAAACATCCAATGTTGTCTGACCTTCACCACGCAAGAGTTTTAAGCATTTACTGCATTGCTAACAAATAACTTTTTCAATAGCTAACAAAAGTCATTTACATAATTTTGAGAGAGGTTGAGGACAGCCCTAGTGGCTTACGTCCTCGGTCTGAGTGCAGAGACCGCCGCAATTTTGCCTGCCAGCGTACAAACAGACCGGTTCCCAACCCAGCCGCAATTTTGCATGCCTGAGAGGATTCATGCTAACGTTGATATAAAATGATTTTACACGGGGGCCTACTCCCGTTCCCTAAATTTAAAATTTAATTTGAGCTGTGACAAAAGCTCAAGGGGGAGTGCTAAAACAAGCGTATACATATTAAATAAATATAACACACAGAATAAATTAATAAATAAGCACATATAAAGAAGTATTACAGAATAAGTTTGGGGACAAGAACTCAAATAGCTAACAAAGTTTCATTTACATAATTTTGAGAGAGGTTGAGGACAACCCTAGTGGCTTACGTCCTCGGTCCGAGTGCAGAGGCCGCCGCAATTTTGCCTGCCAGCGTACAAACGGACCGGCTCCCAACCCAGCCGCAATTTTGCATGCCTGAGAGGACCCATGCTAACGTTGGTATAAAATAATTTTACACGGGGGCCTACTCCCGTTCCCTGAATTTAAATTTAATTTGAGCTGTGAAACAAGCTCAAGGGGGAGTACTTATTCTTTAATAACATTCTGTAATATAATACACTTACGGGATGAGTTGAGCTCAACATGGTAAATGCTGGAACAAGCTTATACACATTAAACACATTAAACACATAGGTTACAAGTATAAAACAATTCTTAACACCAAAACGAATGCGCAATATCTTAGAAATAATACAAGTCTTAAAACTAATACAAATCTTAAAACTAATACAAGTCTTAAAACTAATACAAGTCTTAAAGTTACATTAGACTTCGCTAAACAGTGAAGGCGCCTTTCAGTGTTTAGTGATGCCCATGGCGGTCCGTCCCGATCGTTCACGTTCAACGCTCGGGAGCGGACTGCGAGGCGGCTGTGGCCGGGCCGCCTTATATCCCCACCGGTCGCCCCACGTCACAACGTCATGGGGCGGGGGCGGGGCTCGCCCCTGGGGGGGGGTCCGCCCCTCAGGGGTGGTTCAAGGTCACCAACTACACTTCTACTCTAAGTCTGGTTCAAAGTGACCCACTACACTTATACTCTAAGTATTGACATTACCCCCACCATAGTTGAGTCCCTATGCTACACGACGGTGCTTAGCCAGTGTGTCTCAGGCTTGCATGCGGTAAGCATCGCTGTTCTCCAACTCTATACATGTAAGTATTTTTACAAGTTTTGAATCTAGGTCAATACACTTTAACTCTGGGACGATATCGACTTGCAGTATTTCTGTGTTTTGACTCAAGGTCATCACACTTTAACTCTGGCACGACGGTTATCGTACCAGAGGTGCTCAATAACCTAACTTGTAATGTTTAGGGTGGCGTTTGCACGCCACGTGGTATCGCCATGAGTGTCCCGTCCAAATTTTAAGTTAGATTAATTTTACTGTAATCTTTTCCATTTCCAATTCGTTTTGCCTAAGAGTGAGGTGTCGCTTTATAAAGTGGTATTTCTCTAGAGTTATTGGGGATTGCAAGATTACGATTACTTTATTTATACGGCTCTTCACCTTAGAGTTTAACAGAACTTCTACTTTGACTTTTCTTCCTTGCCCCTCACAGCCTTTTCTCCTTGCCCCATACAGTAAAGTTTCTTCTAGTGCCACCTCGGGCCGAGAGAACAGCGTGTTGACTGTAGGACAGCTCATGGTGAAGTGATGCGATACTCCGGCGTACAACCTCACCTTCCCCCCCCACTGTGACCTTCCCCCACTCCTGCTGTTACCCCCACAACTTTTCCCTTGGCTCATGCGCTACCAACAGTCTCTCAGTATTGTGCTAACTTTTGTGAGGGGACGCCATGTCGCAGGACGCTTTAGGTAAGAAACTTAGCCGTGTTAGGACTTTATTAGTTGCACACTGTCCACCACTCAAAGTCAAAAGGGTTTCAACTTTAGCTAAGTGGCGCAAACTGTTGCGCGGACACCCTAAGTTTTATACCAAACAGACTAATATAAGTTTTACTGATGAGGATTTGTTTAAAATATTGGATGAAATGACTTTTCCTTGCAAAGTTCAGTTAGTTACAGCCATTCCTAACAGTTTAGAATCTTAGTCTCATGAGCTGATATACCTAGAGAACACAGAGCCTGACAGTCAGTCGCTCGGTGACTGTCGTGGGGTGCGCGTCGGTGTCGGCTCTCCATTGTTAAGTTTTCAAAGTCAAAGTAATATGAAATTGCGGGTGTTGTGCTGGTTCAAGGTCACCTGAGGGAACACCGATTGGCCATATAGGCAAGGTCATGTCACAAGATCGAGTTTAACTTGGCACTTTTGCCGTTTCTCGTCACAAATTCGCTCCAAGTCGTCAAGGTCACGGGTAATGTGACTGAAACTCGGAGCGTAGTGCGAGAAACGGCAAAAGTGCCAAAAAATTTTAAGTTTCGGCGTGACCTTGACCTCAGTGGCGTCGATGACGTCATATTGGTGACGTAAGGGGTGATGACGTCATCAGGACGTCATTTCTCTGACGTCATGGGTGTGACGTCATGGAAGTGACGTCATTGGTGATGACGTCATCGGTTGCGTCATCGATGACGTCATCGATGACGTCATCGGTGAGGTCATTGACCTCGATGACGTCATCCCTCAGGTGACCTTGAACTGAGCCAGCACCCGCAATTTGCCACTACTGTCATAGTTTCTCAGTAAACCAAGTGTATAAGTTAATCATCTCGTCGAAGTGGCTTAACAATTGGAACTGACAAGTCAATCTGTTTTGGAGAAGATTATAGATTGGGTGTGTATTAATTTTACTTCTGCCACAACCCGATTTTATAAAATCCATTCACATTATAGTTTCTGAAGATTTTATCATTTATTTCAAATAAGTCTCTTAACATTATAATTAATAAAATAGGCATATACCGGGTTTTACACGTTAAGTGTTCAATTTAAACATTTCTTTACTAAATTGGCACCAATAAATAATTAGAAAATAATTTTAACGTTGTATAAATACGGTACGTTCTAAGAACTCTGGGTGACATGGTCAAATCTTGGAAATTTCTATTGCAAACATATGTTCATTATACGTTATTTGAAAGGTCTATTCAATCTAAACATTTTGGTGAAAACATGATTTAGTTATCTTCATTTGTTTCAAAATGGGGGATATTTTTAAGTCAAAATAAAAAATAACGGCATGCTCTGTAATTCCTTTTTTATTTGTCATAAATGATTCCTGATTCAAAGTACTTATTTGAAATAAGCAAAACTTTGCAATGAGGGGTTACAAGGCCACATTTATAAACGAAGAACTGAAATCTTCGAGATAAAAAAATTTGGAAAATCTATAAAAAATTAAAAATGCAAACACATGTCATTTTTAAATCATCTTGAATCTGCCGTTGAACTGAGCAAGTTAGTTTGCAATTTTCCAATAATGACACATCTCGTTAGGACTATTTTAATAACCTTAACCACCTCTCACGAGTGAAAATTTTGGTGTTTTTGTGTTGTGATTTTATAATGAAGAACTAAATCTTCGAAACGCGTCATCAACAATAAGTTGAAAAACGGATCAGCAGGTGACTCAGGTATTGTAACCTTTATAGTTGAATTGCTTGATCCAGAAGACAAGAAACGAAAATGAAAAGTAAATTATACAGTTTAAATCAAATAAATGAATAAACTTTCAAAGCTAAAATTTGATTTAGCATGTACAATGGTGCTGGTGATATAACCCGACCAAATTATTTTTTAAAGTTTTGTGATTAAAAGAAAAATTAAGCCAATGAAAATAGATGTAATTGGGGAATGAATGGTACTTAACAAATTAGCTACTTGTAAAAGAAAAGTTCAAAAGTAAAATATAGTGAATAATGAATGTATGGCCACTTTAGAAAAGATGGAACGTATAGCATATTGCTGAAACTTGACTGTACGTAGAGTAGAAAATTAGGTTATGGATATGAGAATGAGACTTTGGATACGAGAGTGAGGCTATGGATATGAGAATGAGGCTTTGGATATGAGAATGAGGCTACATATATGAAAATGAGGCTTTGGATACGATAATGAGGCTATAAATATGAGAATGAGGCATTGGATATGAGATTGAGGCTATGGATATATGAATGATGCTTTGGATATGAGAATGAGGCTTTGGATAAGAGAATGAGGCTATGAATATGTGAATGAGGCTTGGGATACGAGAATGAGGCTATGCATATGAGAATGAGACTTTGGATACGAGAATGAGGCTTTGGATACGAGAATGAGGCTATGGATATGAGAATGAGGCTTTTTTATACGAGAATGAGGCTATGGATACGAGAATGAGGCTTTGGATGTAAGAATGTGGTTATGCAGGGTGATTGATGTAAGCTAAGTGTCCCAACTGTTTTTCTTGAAAATCGCAAGTGATATAGACAAAGTCAAATGGTAACTCCAGTGGACTTGATTTTATGTTTTTATAGTGATTTCAACTATTTTACGTTTTTAATATGGTGGCCAACTTATTTATTTTTAAACACCTTATCATTACGTCAATTTTGAATTGTATTCATAATTTTTAGACACTTTTATTCTTTAATATTTTAGCTAAAAATAAATGTTAGGGAACTAGAAGCAATTGAAGCTAAATTTTAGTTCCATAAGATTAACATCGAGCAAACTTGAATTGCCATTATCTAATAAACCGTTGATCACAATAAAAAAAATAATAAAAAATACTCAAACGTTTAAAAAATTTAAAAAAATTTAAAACTAATAACATTGAAGTTTTACAAATTTTATTATTTGTCCACTATTGGGATATAAGTTAATTAAGGGTTAAATTATAACCTTTTGGAGTGAAATGTTCTTAAAACATAATTTTAAAACATTTTATCCTTAAGTATTTTTTGTCTTCTAAATGGTATATAAGACTTATAGACCTTTAACGTTTGCCCTATGTTATTGTTAAGGGACTAAAAATTTTATTTAATTATCTCTAGCTTCCTAACCTTTATTTTTAGCTAAAATGTCATAGATTTAAAGGTCTTAAGATTATACATACAATAAAAAATAACGTAATATTAGGGGTTTTTATTTTATACATTTAAATTGATCTACATATTGGAAAAATGATGGAATTTTTAAAAAAAACTGATATCATCATAAAATACAGAATAAAATGTCCACTGGAGTTGCCATTTAATTTTTTTTAACATTACTTACGGTTTTTAAGTAAAACAGCTGGCACACTTATATTTATCATCTTATAAGGATGGCTGCTTTTGAGAATACAATTAATTACAAAATGCGAGTCAAATGGTGCAATAGCCCAACCTGTATATAACAATGAAGGAATGAGTTTTTCAAGATAAATAATAATGTATTCTTTAGGTTTGTTCAAATAGCAGACAGGCATATTAAGTTAACGTATTTCGCTAAGCGCCTTAGTACTGCATAATTCACAAAACAAACAAGAACAGCTTACTACTCAGGGTGGTAGCGGCTTAGTACAAACTATTCAGGATTGGATAAAGTGTGTAAGGCACACAGATAAACATAATATTGTTTCAAACAAAATTCAAACGAAAGTTATTTAATAAACACGAATAAATAATAATTTCAAATTAAATTTCCAGATTTTATACAATAATATAAAACAAGACAATTACAAAAAGTCAAGGAGAAAGTTAAATATAAGTTGTATAGTTTCAACATAAAAATTCCCTTATAATAGTCAGCCCCCCTTACTAGTTTAGAATAACTCAACTGTCCTCTGTTTTGAGTTTCTCATATTAATGTAATGAATTACCGCAAAACCGACCCGTTTTCGCACATTCGAACATGATATTACAACAATCTTGATATAATATAAGAAATAGTTCTAAGAAATAATACAAAATAGATAGTCGTTCAATAGTACTGTACTTTTAACCAAAATTGCGTAAAGTGGTTTATTTATGTGCTAATCGTAGCTCGAAAAATGCGATTACGCATACGAAAACACTTTCAGTCTGAGTTATGAACAACAAAAACATCATTCTACAAAACTACAAATTAAATTAGTAATTTTAAAATAAATTAATTAATATTTCGTTATCTGTTGATGTTCAGTTATTGACTGCCATTATAATTTAATAATAGGTGATATGTAATTAAAATGAATGAAGTGTCAAAATCGTTCAAAATATATTTATTATCCAAGTAGTTTTTTGTTTACAATGACGTTTCTGAATTTGTTCTAGATTAGCAGAATTTTTGATTATGAAAAAAAAACAATTTTCGAGGTAGACTCGAATTTTTTATCAGAATTTTTATTTTATAAAATTCTACAGAAAACGCCAATTTTTCTGACTATCAATTACAGGTCTCGGATCGATTACAAGCCAGAAAACAGCTGTTCTATATGCGGCCTATAATGAAAACAAAATTAATTATACAAAATTACTTATTCCGTTTAGTGACAGTAATATAAAATATGGGGGGTGATGTTGTTCGTGTCCGCAGCATTCCATTAAAGCTGCACGTACTCCCCGGGTGGTGCTAAACAAACAACAATTTTTGGCAGCTGAACTATTACACAAGTGATCTCTCAGCTATGCCAGCTGCCAAACCAAATCCAAACGGAAATTTCTGGGGCCGCTTTTAAACGTATTGACGCAGGTGCTTTGCACTGCAGAACATCTTTGATTTATTTTATTGTTATTATTTAAGTTGGTAGCTGGCTATGATATCCATACGATGTATATATATATATATAATATAAAATCAATGATTAAGAAACAGAAAAAAATAATTAAGTATTTTGTATCTTGTTAATTTAAATATCCATAAATCTTAGATACTACATAATACACTTTGTTTAGACATAATCTCAAGCATAATTGGAAAAGTTTAAAGATGATATAATATATAGGGATATGTATGAATTGTGTTAAAAGAGTTCAAGTTGTAGGTGTTAAATATTGACATGTTAATTTTATAATATTTACATTTAATAAAAGAAGATATACTACATAAAAACAGAAAAATAAAACAGAAATAATATTTGAGTGTTATCGCACTATAAAGCTTCTTAATTTTCCTCATTAATAAAAAAAACCTGATAGTTTTTCAGCCTATACATATCTTTTGGATTCACTCGGCTAAAAATGTTTTGAGTATTAAAAATATCAACTTGAAGTTGATCATTGAACTTAATGTTGAAGCCATCGTAAAGTCATTTAGGGCTGTAACAAAAATCAATATGTCACAGAAACCATAATAATCACCACTCTAAGAAATTGTAGGTGTATGTCGTAAACTATCGCAGAAGCTTATGTTCAAAATTCACCTCAAATAATGATTATTCAATGATTAGTTGAGTGCTATAAAACGATTGCTCTTTATACTACTATACAGTACATTGCTATTGCTGATTAAAAACATGTGTTATTGGGTTTCCTTATTCATACGATTATTATTCATTGACTTGCTAAAATAAATTTCAAATAATTCGGTGGTGACTAGGGCTCAACTTTAGATCGGTACTTAAATCAGGCCTGAGTGGAATATACAGTAATAAGTAAATAACTTTATTTGCTTTCAAATGAACGATAAAAATTTTGTTATGTAATTGAATTATGTAAATATTTTTGTTAAAAATTTCATATTCTTATCGAGTGGGACGAAAAGTTTCGTGGAATCAATATAAAATATACCAAGTATTCACTGTTCAAGTAAAGCTTCATATTAAAAGCAGCAAAATCTCAGCTGCTTGATATGATCTCAGATAAATCTGATATTGATAAATCTTGATAAATCTCAGATATTGATGAACAAATCTGTGAGCTCGTCATAATAATGCATAATTCAAATATTCTTGGTCTTATTCCAAATCTGATATAGCTGAACAATCTGATATTAATTTACATTCAATTATTGCGCTGAAAACAAAACTGTTGTTACTAATCCAAAGCAAAAAATATTAACTTTTAAAATTTATAATAAAAGTAAATATTACTTTTTTAGGCATTTTGTCATAAACATTCTCTAGTAATGTACTTTAGTTCATAAACAAGTACCTACTTTTCGCTAACTCAACTTTACGCTATTTTTCGCTATGTTTTGAGAACTCAAAATGCCCATAACGCTTAAGAAACTGTGTATTTTATCCAAATATTTCACATGATAGTGAAATCTAGTGGATCTCCATAATTATGGAAAGTGAAATAGATATCTATTAACAACGTCAACAAATGGAAGGACGAAAATCTCAAGTCGTTCTAATTGATTAACTTGTTAATAATAATGAAAGTCGTTAAATATAATATTACAATTAAACAATAGGTAAATTGACAAAATAATGCCATTTTCAATCTGCTACATTAAACATTATTTTAGCTTTTGTTATATCTTAGTTGTATAAACAACATATACTTTAATTTAGCTGATTTAAAATTCATAACTGTCCTTGAAAGAAAATAATTTATCACAATTAGCACCTAAGAAAGTAGACTCTTTGTAGCAAATCAACATATATTAACAAATTGATACCTAACGCTGCATGTCACATTTTGATTGTTGTTGGAAGTTCGACTAATAACACAGCCAAATGACTTGGCGGAGGCTGTAACCAAACCACTTAGCACCAACATCCATCCAAATAACGATCCAACTGCGGGTGACTCATGAGATCTGAGACCTCGAGATAGTGAGATATTGTTTGACCAAATTAAACAGCATTCAAATTTGAATGTGTTTTTTTTTTTATTTTAATTTAAGTTTTGTAATTTAATTCTAGAATATCCTTTATCTACCGCATTACCACCAAGCGTTACCGGTAACAAAAATATGTCGCAATATTTAAACCAGTTTTGGCATGATATGCCATAGTTTTATTGCATTTTGGAGTAAAAATATCATTATATTGAATATTTCAAGGCCGTAGTGGCACACATAGTAAACACAAGTAAAAAGTAGCAAAGTAAGTGTTGACGAAGGAGCAACACTAAATAGTATATTTCGTCACAAGGGCCGAAAGTGGCGTTTTGCCGGACCCGAGATCTTGTTTCAAGTTCGAGACGAAATCGAGAACTTGAAACGATCGAGGGTTGGCAAAACGCTTTCGGCCCGAGTTATGAACGATATTTTTCATCACACTACACAATGCAATAAATTCTAAACAAGTGAAAAATTAGGCCTACTTTTTCATTCATAACAAACAAAACATAAACTCAACTTCAACTAACCCAATGAATACAGAGTCTTATAAGAAGAACAGGCCCCATGTTAAATATTCTGCAGCTTTTTTTAATTGGGCATCTCAACACCTGGCTGCGCTGAGCGTTGGCTGTTCCAACTGCTCTACGCGCCCCCACGCCCCTCATTGTTGTAATTAATTGGGCATCCCACCACCAGGTTGCGTCGAGAGTTGGCTGTTCCAACGTACGGATACACACAACTGGCTGTTCCAGTTCCACTACATCCCCCTCCAGCCACCGCCGCTAAAGCACCAATTCTAAATTGCAGCGTTTCATTGCAAACAAAAAAATAATCGTTCTTATTGAAAATTGTAATCTTTCATAGTAAAAACTAGGCCACCACTAGGCCTAAATAAAAATAACTACGGTGTTAATTTAATGTTAGATTAAAATCGTTATGATAGATATGTAAAAACATTGCGAAGCAATTTCTTTCAAATTAATCACATGAAAAGTTGGTCTGCGAGAAAGTTTTTTTTTTTTTTTTAATTATTGCTTTGGTAAATTTTGTCTTTGAGAAAGTAGTTGAGAAGTACTTACATTTGCACAGTTAATTTAAAGTTGGCCTAATATTTAAAACCCGTAGGACTCTTTCTATGCTTATTCAAAGGTAAAAGTTTAATTGTTGATTGGCAAGTAGCCGTGTTAGATGCCGACGGGCCGTGATTAATTAGCTTGTAGTTTTGTAATTACTAAGTAGATGGTTAGTAATACTCGTGTAGGCCTACGTTATCAACGAGGTAAACCTAAAATAACAAGACCCATAACTAAAACTTCTTATTACAAAATATTAGTTGCATGAAGACTTATATAATTTTTTTTACTAATATTAAGTTTACTTAAATATCAATTTTCCTCATTAATGTTTCCTAAAAAGCTATTTTAATGTTTATTGGAATGTAATGACTCATTCTATAAATTGTTTAGATTTTAAATTAATTTAATGTAATAAAGTAACATGGCCAAAATATTTAATAAGCCCTATTAAATCATTCATTAAAAAAGGAATTTTGGCTGTGGACGAAAGCTCGTTCACGTTAAAAATTTTGTTTTAATTAAAGGTAGATATTCTTTCCAGGTCGGTCGATAATCCATAAACATTACACTCTCGTATCTTACATATCAGAAAGTTTTGTCTTGTCTAAGAGCTACTACCGTTTAATTTATTAACTAATATTCCAATGAGCGTTACATAGTTGTAAAATTTTATATATTAAACGATGTGCAAAATCAATTTTTTACCATCATACAATTCTGCCAATTCTATTCCTTGCCAAGAAACATTATTTAATTTTTCCCTACAGAAAAGGCTGATAACATGGGTAGGATAGCGAAAAATCTGACTAAAATTATATTTTAAACCATTAAAAATTATTGTTGCATGACCTTTTGATTCAAATTGTAGAGTACATTCTGGTTCTAACGTTCACGTTGGCCACACTTTAACGACATTGTATAATGTTAACGGCGAAAACTTAGAAGGTTACTTTTAATTAATTATATAATTTACATTTACCTTTATAAATTCATTCTTAATTTATTTTTATTATAAATCAACTTTTTTTTGAAATAGCAATTTCATAGCACTGTTACAAATGAATTTACAGGATAACAAATGTTTGCATAATTTTTGTTCAATTTGATTTAATATTTATGCGGTCATAAAATTTATTGAAGACAAAGTAAATTACAAACTGGATTATACTAATAATATAATAATAAAACAGCTCGATATTAATTTTTGTCAATGACCCCAAAGAAGTCTGTGGCTCAAAATAAGTAGACTCCTCGCTCTGCGATCTAGCGCCTTTGTAGTTTAGAATTGAAAGTTTCGCAAGATGTTGTGTTTATTACTGTTGACTAGCCTACATATTTTATGAGTACAGTATAGGTTAAAAAAAAATAATTTTTAATTTTAAAATATTTAGCATTACATTATTTATTTAATCATGATTTAAAATAACATATCTTGTTTAGAAAAACAAGCATCATAGAATACTTCAGCATTGCTTTGCTGGACGAAATAATGGTCATGTTTAATTATATAGAGTGTAAAAAATTATAAGATTTCACAACTATGTGCTTAACAAATATTAAGTAAAAAATAGATAGTCAATACACCTTGTCATTCTTATGAAATCATAGACCGAACGATGAAGTAAGAGAGCGCGAGACTCAAAGTGAATTTCTTCAAGGCACTATTAATTCAATTGCCAACGATCAAAACATTTAATCGCAAATTACTCAATTACATGATGAAATTCATCTAAATGTCAACAACTTTCCCGCTGAAAGTTTGTTTCTGACCCAAAAATAAAAAAATTCCTCGCTTGGTAACTTTTTAATGTCAGACTAAATAAAATATTAAAAGTTTCCAACTTGTAAATTACATATATTTCACAAATTAAAAAATATTCATATTTTTAGATTCTGCATTTCATACAGAAACCGAATATATACGTTTTATAGCATATCAACCAGTTTGGTTAGGTCCAGGGGCGTGTAAACGGCTGCGCGCTATCCTTATAAATTAACGCTGATTTCGCCGTAGATGCTAGGTTGAAGGGGGGATTACACGTAAAGGAACGGCACAGGAGTACAGCGCGCGCAGCCAGGTGGTGAGATGCCCAATTACAAAAAGGGCAGAATTAAAGCCATAAGGCCTGTTCTTCTTATAAGACTCTGTATTCATTGACTAACCTAGCGAGATGTATTTCTTGAGTTACTGGTTGCTAGGCAACCACTTCACATCAGCTAAGTCCACCAAAACTAATACTCTAACGGTAAGTGACTACAGCTGATTCCAATGGAAAAGCACTATTTTCCCATCTACGTCATACATATTTAACAGTTGCTATCAGCTGAACTACTAATTACGTCACTGATTTGTTATTTGTTGTTGTTGTTGTTGTTAAATACCTTCTAATATTCTAGATTTCTCTGCTACCGTTTCCATTACCGCCCTAGGCCGGAAAATTTTGCCGGCCTAGGCCGGCAAAACAGGCGTTTCGTTGGTAGAAGTGAGGGTCGAAAACAGGTAATACCGATGTAGTGTGATGAAAAGAATCAACCGATCCCGTCAACTCCCACGCAATCCTGGCACCGTTTATTTAACGTGAGCCCACCCATCAACGTTGCCACAGATCGGCTATCCCTTTTAAGAGTTGCACCACCAGGTCAGGTTTAGACGTGAGCGGTAATCGAACTCGCGCTGTCGTATACATCCTCACTAAGAAGCTTACGACTAAGCCATCTGAGCTATCACGTCCGGCAGTCTGGCAAGTGTATAAGTGTATAAAGGTTTTGAACGATTCACGCTCCTGGTGTTGAAAACTTTAGGCCGGTAGTAAGTGAGTATGCTACGAGAGCCACCACTAAAATTTATTTTAGAGTGCCTTTAAATTCCTTTAAATTTAAACTGCATTTTATTTAAAGGAAATAACTTGGGATATTACGGGTTAAACCATTTATTTTTTAGCGAATTTCCCTTTAGGGAATACGCTATTACGGTAGTAGCCATGGTAAGACCTATATATATATATAATCAAACCTATAGGCTAAATTAATTTCATAAAATACCAAAACTTACAAAAATTGATGTATATATTTCGCTATATTCGCTTCTTCGGCATCTTTACAAAAAAAAAAAAAAAAAAAAAAAAAAAACATGTATATATATAAAATAGATAGATATACGTGTACGTGGTACTGATAACTTTTGAAGGGGACCTCCGATTTTGATGAAATTTGGTATGAAGGTGTAAGGCCAGGTATATTTTCATGAGTTCGCGAACCAGCTTTGTCGGGTTATGGGAAGGGGGTTTTATGTGGTTTCAAAGGAGTAAAAAGTGGGTTTTTGGCATTGTTGGACCTTAATTTATTAAATTCAATTTTAACTGAAACCATTTAAAAGAGCTTAAAAAACAAACAATTTGGTATTTTGAATTTTTCAAAAGCATAACTGGTTATGGGGTAAATCCAAAAATGAGTTTTCCATGTAATTCTTATGGGAAATCAAGAAAATCCTATATCTTGCTTATTTATTGACATAACTTAATCAAATTTGGTATATCAGTCAGGTCTAGTCAGCCGACCTGATAAGACCTAAGCCGTTCCGCTTGCTACGAACCGCTCGGTCCAAGGTCGCGCTGCCTGTACACGTGTTTTCTGTGCTAGTCTGAACCGGATGGTTTTAATAACTTGATGTCAATTTTAGTTTTGTAATTAAAATGCCGGCTACCTGTGGCGAGTGTAACAGTGACATTACTGGTGTTAAACCTACAGAACTAATTAGTTGCAGTGGAAACTGTAAAAAATCGTTTTATGTTAGTTGTGTGAAGGATGAACTGGACGAGAAGAGGGCCCGTGTGGCAAAATGGAGGTGTAAGGAGTGTCGTGAAAATAGTGTGAGTTCTGTAAGTAGTACACCAATCACCAAGGAGTTTTTCCTAAAGGTTCTGGATGGCTTTAAAACTGATGTTTTTAATGAACTTAAAAACTTTAAAAATGAAATCGAAGAGGTAACTAAATCACTTAATTTTCTCTCTCAATCGGTTGATTCATCAAATAGTTTAATGGAAGAACTGAAAACAGAGCTCAAATCTCTAAAGAAGGAAAATGAAAATCTACGGTTAAAAAACACTGTACTAAACACCTCAGTTAATGACTTGCAAAACCGTGTCCGATCTCTTGAACAATACACGCGTAGGAGTAATATCGAGATCAGTGGTATCCCATTGACCCCGAAGGAAGATGTCTTCAAGATGGTGAAGGATGTGGGTGCAGCGATCGGCGTGACGGTGGAGGAGGCGCAGATCAACGCGGCCCACCGAGTGCCCAGCTTCCGCAACGACCGCGCCCCGTCCCTCGTCGTCCAGTTTAATGCCCGAGCAGTCAGAGACAATTGGATAAAACAGTTTAAGGAGCAAAGGGATTCTGCGACTGCGGACAAGGTAAATCCGACATTTCCAAGAGCCAAGTTTTTTATTAATGAACATCTTTCTCCAACCAACAAGCTGTTCCTCTCAAAATTAAAAAAGAAATGTCGTGAGATCGATTATACGTTTGTGTGGTGTCGAGAGGGAAAGTTCTTTGTTAGAAAAGCAAATGGTGAAAAGTGCCAGAGAATTGACAGTGAAAGTGATATCGACAAACTCAAGTAAACTATAAAAATGCATGGTTGTTTTTTCGATCAGAATTATGATTTAATTAGTTTTATTTTTTATTAGTAAGTTATAAGGAAAATTTAAACGTTTTTGGTTTATAAGTTTTCATTAACTTCAAATGGTAGAAAACAATAAATATTTTCATTCACTAAATAGTAATTTCTTTGAAATTGACGATTAAAGTAAAAATAAAGTTTTCACTTTAATATATTGCAACATAAGGAGCATACGAAAAAATTTCAATAACTTCCTGGTTGAATTTGCTCAGCTTGAGCATACTGTTTCTTTCATTGTAATGAGTGAAGTTTGGATAAATTCTGATGAATTACAATTTTATAACATCCCAAAGTATAATATCTTTGCACATTGTAACGATTCATATAGAGCAGGAGGTGTTATATGCTATGCTTTGGATTCTTTATTTGTCAGTAAAGTAGAAAATCTAAGTATGAGAACTGCAGATTCTCTTTTTTTGGACGTGAAAATAAATAAACATGCTTTTAAATTATTTTGTTTGTACAGATTGCAAGATTATTCTGAGAAAGAATTTATTGTGCAACTGGACAGTTTTATGGATAATTTTACTACAAATACAATTTTTGTTGGAGACATAAATATAGATATATTAGATAGTAAAATAAATTCAAAGAATTGTCTTAATTTAATGGGGAATAACAGTTTCTTATCTATGGTAAATCAACCTACTAGAATCACACCTAATTCTAAAACGCTCATTGACCACATATTCATTAAACATAGACAAATATGTAACTTCAACTGTGCACTTTTTGATTTAAATATTAAAGATCATTGTTTAATAGGGCTCAGAGTTGAAAATTCTCTTTTTGACATAAATGATAAAGCTTCATCATGTAGTAATACGTTTTTGGATCTCAGTAAAATTAGAGATAGTCTTCAAGCAACGGATTGGAACGAAGTTTTTATCTCAGATAATGTTAACTTTTGTTATGAAAAGTTCCATTGTATGTTGGAGAATATTGTAATTAATTGTTCAAAGACCACTAAAACTAGTAAAAAATTAGCAAAAGCGAAATCAATAAGTCCTTGGATTACTACAGGGCTTTTGCGTAAAATTGAAAAAAGAAAAAACTTTTCTCACTAACTAAAAAAAGGCCGTATGACATAGCTTTACACAATTACTACAAGTCATTTTATAATAAATTAAAACTTGAAATAGATTCAATAAAAAATCTGTATTATTCAAATTTGATTCGTAGTGTTGATGGAGACCCGGCTAAGCAGTGGGCGATTATTAATAGTTTAACTGGCGTTCATCGTAATAAGATTTTTGATAAAGTGGAGTTAGAGAATGGCACCATAGAATGTGACCCCCAAAGTGTTGCTGATAAAGTTAATTATTATCTTATGAACATTGTACAACCAGATAACAATGTCACCACGCAAGCCGAGCTGGGTCTTCAGCATCAGTGCCAATCATTTTTTATACAACCAACCTCAGAATTTGAAGTTTTAGATGTAATAAAAGGTCTGAAAAACAAAAAATCCTCAGGATTTGACAGATTCAATGTGTCTTTTGTTAAAAATATTTCACAGTTCATTGCACCTGTCTTGACTCATATTTTTAATTTAAGTTTAATGCAAGGAATATTTCCAAATATGTTAAAACTAAGTATTATCACACCGATTTTTAAGAAATCAAATTCAATCAAATTAACCAACATAAGGCCTATCAGCCTACTTTCAATATTCTCTAAAGTATTAGAGAAAATAATGGTTAACAGATTAGTAAGATTTTTAAATAAAATAAATTTTTTCTCTGATAAACAGTTTGGGTTCCAACGTGGTAAATCCACGGAGGACGCATTGCTTAATTTTACCAGTTTGATATATGAAAGTCTTAATAATAGTAATAAAACAACTGGCCTCTTTGTTGACTTTGCTAAGGCGTTTGACATGGTTAACCATGAAATTCTGCTTTATAAGTTGGAGGCGGCGGGGCTAGGGGTGTGGCGCTCCGATGGTTCCGCAGCTTCCTGTCTGACAGAGAGCAGCAAGTGCGGGTCGGCGGTCGCCTCAGTGCGCCGCTGCACGTTACCGTTGGCTTGCCGCAGGGCTCCGTGACCTCTGGTACCCTCTTTTTAGTTTTTATAAATGATTTGCTAAAAAATAATTTTCAGGGCCAAATCCAAGCATTTGCCGATGATATTGGTTTTCTTTATTCCCACAAAAACAAAATCAATTTACAAATGATGATCATGAACGACCTGAAAATTTTGCAAGATTGGTGTTATAAGAATAAAATGCAAGTTAACGCTAGCAAAACAAAGTATATAAATTTTGATTTTCGGGATTTTGATTTTGCATCTCCAATTATTTATCACAGTCAAAAATGTAAAAGAATTAATAATTGTACCTGTGAGAAACTCGAAAAAGTCAAATCATTTAAATATCTGGGTTTAACGTTTGATGAAAAAATGACTTGGGAGAAGCATATTCAAATTCTGCACAGTAAAATCAAACATTCGATCAGAACATTTTATTTTCTAAGAAACCTCTGTGGTGTATTTTTATTAAAATCTCTTTATTTTGCATTAATCAACTCACGGTTACAGTATGGTCTAATATGTTGGGGTGGAACATTTAAAACTTTCATAAATAGATTAAGAATAACTCAAAATCATTTTTTGAGGATAATATTAAGAAAAAGATTAAGAGACAGTTCTCTTCCTCTTTATGCCCAGTTAAACATTATGCCTATCCAAAACATGTTTGTCTTTAAAGTTTTACGTATATTTTATCTAAAAAGTGGGAATAACGGAACTGTTAATATGTATTATAACACAAGAAGTGTAGACAAGAAATTATTTAAAACACCAAAAGTCAACAAAGAAATTTTTAAGCATTCATTTAACTTTTTAGGACCTTTTATTTTTAATAAACTTCCAATAGAAATAAAAAATTGTGTCTCTTTGAAATTATTTTGTAAAAAAGTAAAATGTTGGTTGTTTAATATCAATGACACTTGGTTATTAAGAAATATTTTACAGTGATTAAATTAAGGTGAGATTAAGTTATGTTGTTATGTTCTTATTCTTATTATCTTTAGTAAAACTCATAATGTTGTAAGAATTGGTTTATAGCTTAATGTTTCCCATCAAATAAAAAGATTGTTTTAGGTAATCGCTACAGGCAGCGGCAGTAATTAATGATAAGATACTGGAAGGCTGATAAGACTTGACCATTATTGTTTAGTTGATAAGTATTGTATGTTCACTGGCCACAGTTACTGGATATGGTGGCCAGTTAATTTCCTAGTCTATTAACAAGTTGTATTTTTGTTTTATATTGGGGAAATAAATTCAAATTCATTATTTTATATACATTATCTAGATAAGGATTAACTTATACTTGCTTACAAAACCCATATGGCTGCAAACCTACATACTCACCCCTATGGGGTTTATGGAAAAATAAAAATTGCCAGAGTTTGATAAAATTTTTTGTTTACATTTACCAATTATTGTTTAACTAAGACTAACAACACCCAATCGCAGAAAACCTACATACTCGATCTTGTGGTGTTTTTATGGAGAAAGTAAATAATCTGTAATTCCATTTAAAATTCGCTGAGTACGCAGGTCTGCTGCGACGGGGGTATTTTTATTTTATTTTATAGTTCGTGTTTTGTCTAAGTGTAAACAACATTGAACAGGAAACAATACAGCTTTATATTACAATATTGATAATTTTAGCGAATTTCCCTATAGGGAATACGCTATTACGGTAGTAGTCACGGTAAGACCTAAGCCCGGGACCATGAAACTTTTTTGTTTTGAGGTCCCTAGAAGCCAAAAACACCGTTCGTTCAAATTGATATATATATATATATTAACAAATTGATACCTAACGCTGCATGTCACATTTTGATTGTTGTTGGAAGTTCGACTAATAACACAGCCAAATGACTTGGCGGAGGCTGTAACCAAACCACTTAGCACCAACATCCATCCAAATAACGATCCAACTGCGGGTGACTCATGAGATCTGAGACCTCGAGATAGTGAGATATTGTTTGACCAAATTAAACAGCATTCAAATTTGAATGTGTTTTTTTTTAATTTTAATTTAAGTTTTGTAATTTAATTCTAGAATATCCTTTATCTACCGCATTACCACCAAGCGTTACCATTTGGTAACAAAAATATGTCGCAATATTTAAACCAGTTTTGGCATGATATGCTATAGTTTTATTGCATTTTGGAGTAAAAATATCATTATATTGAATATTTCAAGGCCGTAGTGGCACACATAGTAAACACAAGTAAAAAGTAGCAAAGTAAGTGTTGACGAAGGAGCAACACTAAATAGTATATTTCGTCACAAGGGCCGAAAGTGGCGTTTTGCCGGACCCGAGATCTTGTTTCAAGTTCGAGACGAAATCGAGAACTTGAAACGATCGAGGGTTGGCAAAACGCTTTCGGCCCGAGTTATGAACGATATTTTTCATCACACTACACAATGCAATAAATTCTAAACAAGTGAAAAATTAGGCCTACTTTTTCATTCATAACAAACAAAACATAAACTCAACTTCAACTAACCTAGCGAGATGTATTTCTTGAGTTACTGGTTGCTAGGCAACCACTTCACATCAGCTAAGTCCACCAAAACTAATACTCTAACGGTAAGTGACTACAGCTGATTCCAATGGAAAAGCACTATTTTCCCATCTACGTCATACATATTTAACAGTTGCTATCAGCTGAACTACTAATTACGTCACTGATTTGTTATTTGTTGTTGTTGTTGTTGTTAAATACCTTCTAATATTCTAGATTTCTCTGCTACCGTTTCCATTACCGCCCTAGGCCGGAAAATTTTGCCGGCCTAGGCCGGCAAAACAGGCGTTTCTTTGGTAGAAGTGAGGGTCGAAAACAGGTAATACCGATGTAGTGTGATGAAAAGAATCAACCGATCCCGTCAACTCCCACGCAATCCTGGCACCGTTTATTTAACGTGAGCCCACCCATCAACGTTGCCACAGATCGGCTATCCCTTTTAAGAGTTGCACCACCAGGTCAGGTTTAGACGTGAGCGGTAATCGAACTCGCGCTGTCGTATACATCCTCACTAAGAAGCTTACGACTAAGCCATCTGAGCTATCACGTCCGGCAGTCTGGCAAGTGTATAAGTGTATAAAGGTTTTGAACGATTCACGCTCCTGGTGTTGAAAACTTTAGGCCGGTAGTAAGTTAGTATGCTACGAGAGCCACCACTAAAATTTATTTTAGAGTGCCTTTAAATTCCTTTAAATTTAAACTGCATTTTATTTAAAGGAAATAACTTGGGATATTACGGGTTAAACCATTTATTTTTTAGCGAATTTCCCTTTAGGGAATACGCTATTACGGTAGTAGCCACGGTAAGACCTATATATATATAATCAAAAGTAGGATACCTATAGGCTAAATTAATTTCATAAAAAACCAAAACTTACAAAATTTGATGTATATATTTCGCTATATTCGCTTCTTCGGCATCTTTACAAAAAAAAAAAAAAAAAAAAAAAAAAAAAAAAAAAAAAAAAAACATGTATATATATAAAATAGATAGATATACGTGTACGTGGTACTGATAACTTTTGAAGGGGACCTCCGATTTTGATGAAATTTGGTATGAAGGTGTAAGGCCAGGTATATTTTCATGAGTTCGCGAACCAGCTTTGTCGGGTTATGGGAAGGGGGTTTTATGTGGTTTCAAAGGAGTAAAAAGTGGGTTTTTGGCATTGTTGGACCTTAATTTATTAAATTCAATTTTAACTGAAACCATTTAAAAGAGCTTAAAAAACAAACAATTTGGTATTTTGAATTTTTCAAAAACATAACTGGTTATGGGGTAAATCCAAAAATGAGTTTTCCATGTAATTCTTATGGGAAATCAAGAAAATCCTATATCTTGCTTATTTATTGACATAACTTAATCAAATTTGGTATATACATTATCTAGATAAGGATTAACTTATACTTGCTTACAAAACCCATATGGCTGCAAACCTACATACTCACCCCTATGGGTCTTATGGGAAAATAAAAATTGCCAGAGTTTGATAAAATTTTTTGTTTACATTTACCAATTATTGTTTAACTAAGACTAACAACGCCCAATCGCAGAAAACCTACATACTCGATCTTGTGGTGTTTTTATGGAGAAAGTAAATAATCTGTAATTCCATTTAAAATTCGCTGAGTACGCAGGTCTGCTGCGACGGGGGTATTTTTTTTTTTTTTTTAATTTTATAGTTCGTGTTTTGTCTAACTGTAAACAACATTGAACAGGAAACAATACAGCTTTATATTACAATATTGATAATTTTAGCGAATTTCCCTATAGGGAATACGCTATTACGGTAGTAGTCACGGTAAGACCTAAGCCCGGGACCATGATACTTTTTTGTTTTGAGGTCCCTAGAAGCCAAAAACACCGTTCGTTCAAATTGATATATATATATATATATATATATATATATATATATATTAAATATATATATGTATGTATGTATGTGTCCGTGAACACGATAACTTTTGAACGGAACCTCCGATTTTGATGAAATTTGGTACAGGGGTGTAAGCCAGCATCTACTAGGTTGAGTTCGCGAACCAGAATGATCGGACCATGGGAACGGGGGTTTCAAAAGGGTTAAAAATGGGTTTTTGGCTTTTTTTACTTTTATTTATAAAATTCAACAATTTTAACTTAAACCATATAAAAGAGCTTTAAAAAACAAACAATCTAGTATTTTGAATTTTTTACCTAGCTTAAATGGTTATAGAGAAAATCGAAAAACTATGTTTTCCATGTTATTCTTATGGGAAATCAATAAAACCTTCCATCTTGCTTATTTATTGGCATATCTAGATAAAATTTGGTATATACATTCATTAGGAAGTGTTTAACTTATATTTGCTTAGAAAACACATATGGCGGCAAACCTACGTACTCACCCCTATGGGATTTATGGGAAAAATAAAAAGAACACCATAACCTTATAAAATTTGATATGTACAATCCACTAGGTAGGGTTTGTCTTATATTTACCAACTAAACCCATATGACGGCAAACCTACATACTCTCATCCCCATGGATTTTATGGGGAAATAGAAAATATAAAAAAATTCTATTGGAAATTCGCTGAGTACGCAGGACTGCTGCGACGGGGGTATTTAAACAATGAAATAAAAATTACTGGTTAAAGTCTTAATTTTTTGAACTAATAGCAAACTCGTAGTTTGTCTCAAGAGACAAAGAAGTAGCAGATATTAAGTTCTTTTTGTTTTAATATAAGAAGTATTTTCTACTTAATATATATGCATTGGGTTCACCCAATGAATACAGAGAATTTCAAGAAGAACAAATCCCATGATAAATATTCTGCCGTTTTTCCTAATTGGGCAACTCACAACCAGGTAGCGTCGGAGTACTGGCTGTTCCAACAACGACTACAACCCCCCAGTCTTTTTTAAATTGGGCCAATCACCACCGGTAGCTTCGAGCGGTGGCTGTTCTAACCGACGAACACCGCGAACAGCTGGCTATTCCAATTTCACTTCATCCACCCTCCAGCAACCACCGTGAGAGCGGCAATTTTAACATTGTTGGATTCGGAATGTAATACAGAAACAGAATATTTAAATTTTACAGATCTTCAAAATCTTTGGTATGGCCCAGGAAGGTGAAAACAAAGGCACGCACCATTGATGGAATTGCGCTAATTCGTCAGAAGACCCAAATGAAAGGAGGGGGTACACATAATGGAACGCCGCCGGAGTACAGCGCCCGCTGTCTCGTGGTGAGTTGCCCAATCAGCGGATTCGGCAGAATAAAAACCATAAGATGTGTTCTTCTTAAAACTCTCTGTATTCATTGGTTCACCTAACCTCAAACGAAGTTTCAAGACATTAAGTTTAAAATATCAGATTTGTAAAGTATAAATGAACTGACTAATTTATTTATACATACTGGTTTCTTACATTTGTTTGACTTACTTACTTGCCTTTCAGGAACCACCAACCTCGTGTATCCTACCAGATTAGAGCCCGAATTTGAATGGCGTTCCCAATAACGTTTCACGGAGCCGATCAAAGACCCAGCTCTCCATCAGCGAGTGAGTCAAGTGAGTTGTCCCGGCCGGCGCTCACTGGACCGTGCAGCTGTAAACAAATCAATAACCCTATATTTCACAGGGTTTATATAATGCCGTGGTTCAGCCTTGTGAAAAATAAAGCTGTGGCTTCTTGGAATTTAACAAATTTAGTCTATTATTTAAAATATGTTTCTTATTGTTTTAGCTACGAAACGGGTTGAGTGTTAATTAATATCTTAACTCCCTGAGTGTTTCACGAACAGTCAAGCTATAGCATAACTTAGGTACTATTTGATTTTTAAAACAGAAGTATGATATATATAAATGACGATATGAAAGTATGAAGGGTGAAAATAATACTTCTACTAAGGTAAAATGATTTTTTTCAAAGTAGTATAAGGCGTATAATTAGGCCTTAATATTACATTGCAGATCATAGTTTGATCACTACAATTCTTAATACGACCAAAACAGCCGACCTAACATCCATGTAATAACTAAGTAAAATTTTGTTAAAAGATATTTTAGAAATTTTAGCTAAAATGAGATGCTAACGAATAAAAATAATCAAAACTTTCATCACTGCTTGTCTAAATAAGTATCTTAAAAAGACTTTCCATACTTTATATAAATTAAATATATGCACTCTTAAATTACTAAATTACATATATCATATTATGCACGACGGCAATTTTAAGTTGTGGTCATAGCGATGTGAGACTACTTTTATTTGTGTTTATTGTTTGGGATGTGTTGTTACTATTATTCAACCACAGAATGTAGTCTGTAATCAGAACCTCTCTCGCTTTACAACAACGCTTGCATGATAGATTCAACTGTAACAACCCAGCTGATTGCACGGCACGGCTCTCTCCTCAACTCTACTCAACTATGGAGAGGAAATGTGTAATCAAAACCAACTCGCGTTATAACAACGCTTGCAGGATCGATTGAACTGTAACAACCCAGATTAATCGGCGCGGCTCGCTCCTAAACTCTGGGTAGGAAATGTGTAATCAGAACCCTCTCTCGCGTTACAACAACGCTCGCATGATAGATTCAACTGTAACAACCTAGCTGATTGCATGGTGCGGCCCTTTCCTCAACACTAGAGAGGATATGTGTTATCAGAACCCTCTGTTGATTTACAACAACGCTGTCATTATCGATTCAACTACAACAAACCAGCTAATTGCACGGCGCGGACTTCTCCTCAACTCTGGAGAAAAAAGTGTAATCAGAACCTCTTTCGCGTTACAACAACGCTTGCATGATCGACTCAACTTTAAAAACCCAGCTGATTGCACGGCGCGGCCTTCTGCTGCACTCAGGAGAGCTATTCTGTAATATACATTATAAAGAATGCTTATGAATTTATTGCACGTCATATGTGTAAAAAATGGTGTAACAGTTAATAAATAAATAAATAATCCTTATTTAATTGTACTGTATAACACTACTCAGACTATTAATGAAAAATTGTGAATTGTTTTGAAATATAACTTTTAGCGTTCAAACGCTTTCAAACTATTACTCTACGCTATTTTTACGACCTTGATACATAGAAATGCATAATGTTTTATATATCAATAGCATTACATAAATTTAGTAATTATCATATAACAACAATTTAGGAGTTTACAATCGCCAGGTTTGATCCTACTCATCAACTCACGGTATTTATCAATTTGCTACATAATGTAACATCAATATCCTGAGGAGCATCTTTCGAAACACTATTTGTCGGGTTATCTGTGAGCATTTGAAATCAATGGATTGGCTGATTACCTTTATTCTCCAGACAATATTTATGATCAATAGTTAATGCCCCACATTTCAACGCTTTATAAGAGCATAAGAAATTGAATCAGTTATCGTGATTTTGATGAGAGTTTTTCTCTTTTTATTCAAATGAATTAAACGTTTTTAAACGTGTTCAAACAATCCTACATCATTAAAAAAGTTATCTCATATTTTTTTAAAATATTAAAATAAGTTGAAATTAATATAAATTAAATTATTATGTAATAGGAGGGTCTGTTTTATAGGCTAAAGGGTGTCATAAAAATCTGAGACTAGTTATGTATATATTTACATTCTACAAATAAAAATCGATCGAAAATGAAAACTAAGCCCCTCTCCACCATTTTGATTTTTACACTTAATAATTTTTAATTATGAAATGCATTATTGTATTATGTTCATTTAAAATGGAAAATTCTTAACGCATCAACTTTTTATTACTATTTTTTAATATTATTTTTTTATTTGCATTTAAAAAATGGTGGCAATTTTAATATATAAAAGCAAATATCTCAAAAACGGTATGGTTCAGCGAAATTTGGAAAATTATACTATGCAAACAATGATGCCAGGATCATATAGCACAATAAATGACGAAGTAAGTGGGAAAAATGGCTAATTATGCAATAGAGGCAGCAAAAGTCGTATAATAAATATAAAATGTTCTCTTTTATTTGATGTTTAATCTTTTTTATTCTGATATTATTTCGATAGTTAAATTTTCTAACTTGGTATGCATTGTAAAACTTTGTATAAATGTATTGTTTTAACTGTGAAGTTTTTAAAGTTTAAAATGACCGCCTTTAGTTTAATGGAGATATTTTGAAAATACTATTATGAAAAATATTACATTTCGTTTTTAAATATTTATTATTTAACATTAATTCTTAAATAGGCATTTATGTTTCCAAATAGCGTACCAACTGTGAACCTCATAAGACAATTTGTCACACAAATAACAAAATACAAAGTAAATAAATCAAAATCGTAGAAAACGGTTTAACGAATCTTAAACTAAAAAAAAATTGTTTTATTTGCATTATTTGAATATTCATACCTAGTTTTGGATTTTTTTAACACTTTCTATCAATTATCAATGTCGAAAACGAAATTGATATCATTTACTATTTTAACGTTGCACGATTTTAACACATGTTTAAATGCAATTTTTGTTTTTATTTTTAAGTGATTAATTATAACGTCAAGCAGACGTTGTAACATTATAAGACAGCTGTGCCTTGTTGTGTTACGGATTATGCAGCATAATGGGGATAAGCTCCTTAGGGATACAAGTGTGTTAACGTGATAACTACGCAGTCACACCAGACAATTTACTACATTAGTGTTATTCATGTTGAGACTATGTAACATTATAAGATAGCTGTGACTTGTTGTGTTACGGATTATGCAGCATAATGGGGATAAGCTCCTTAGGGATACAAGTGTGTTAACGTGATAACTACGCAGTCACACCAGACAATTTACTACATTAGTGTTATTCATGTTGAGACTATGTAACATTATAAGACAGCTGTGACTTGTGTTACGGATTATGCAGCATAATGGGGATAAGCTCCTTAGGGATACAAGTGTGTTAACGTTACAACTACGCAGTTCCACCAGAAGAGTTACTACATTAGTGTTATTCATGTTGAGACGTTGTAACATTATAAGCCAGCTGTGACTTGTTGTGTTATGGATTATGCAGCATAATGGGAATAAGCTCCTTAGGGATATAAGTGTGTTAACGTGACAACTACGCAGTTCCACCAGAAGAGTTACTACATTAGTGTTATTCATGTTGAGACGTTGTAACATTATAAGCCAGCTGTGACTTGTTGTGTTATGGATTATGCAGCATACTGGGCTTAAGTTCCTTAGGGATACAAGTGTGTTAACGTGATACTTAACTACGCAGTCCCACCAGAAGAGTTACAAAATTTGTGTTACTCTGGTTTAGACGTTGTAACATTCTAAGCCAGCTGTGTCTAGCTGTATTATGGATTATGCAGCATAATGGGGGATGAATCGCTAAGCGATACAAGTGTGTTAAAGTGACAAACACGATGTCCCACCAGGAGAGTTACCGTAGTGTGGTTATTCAGGTTTAGATTTTAGTACATGTTGAAAAGTTTGCTGTTCCTTTTATCATGTATTATGTAGAATACTGGTAATAAGATAATATCAAAATACATATGAGGTTTACTATGACTAGTAAAAGAATGTGTTAAAATATTCTTCTAATGGTTTAATGTAATATTTTCTCATTTAAAATAAACGTTTTCCAAAGTACCTTTTTTAATTTAATGTATAGCCATACTAATTTATTTTTATTACCTTGAATTAAATATCCTTAGAAAATGATCCTTGGATTTAATAAATTGTTGTTCCAACTTTTAACCTAAATAAAGCCATTTTAGAATGTTTATATTAGAAAATCCAATACAATAATGAACCTTGTATAAAATATAAAATAAATCAACATCTTATTTGTATTATTTTAAGTAAATGTAATAAAATTATTTATATTCATACGGTATGTGGGACCATTTAAAAAATAATTAGGTGATAAAGGGAATGTGAGAAACTAAAGAAACCACTTTAGAATCTTGAAAGTTTCTTTGATCTCGAGTAATTTCACTGGCTCTCATTTTCTCTCTTTTAACCACCTACAGCACGAGTTTTGTGATAATACATTTGTTTTAGAGGGCAATAATGCATATTTAGTTTGGAAACTTTTTATGAAAGTTTAATTTGTTTTTATAATACCTTCTTCTTCAGGAAAGAATTTATTGTTTTTTAAAATACCTTCTTCAGAAATTTTCACGTCAAGAGCTTTCAATGAAGTATATGGTTGTAGGAGTAATGACTTCTGGGATTTCTCAAACTACTAGTGTTACATCCTACATTCAAAACCCAACTTCTCTTAATTAATGTACAGTATTAGAATTATTTGTTTTTGCATTGCAATAGTTTTTTGACAGATAGTTTAAACACTACTCTAACATCTATATAGCTATTATATACCTATAATACAGGTATTATACAGGGTGATTGATGACGAAGTGCAGAAATTTTGGGAACTGATTCTACACATGAAAATAAACAAAAAAGGCCATATAAACACATTTCTAAAAATCCTTCGTTTATCCTACATCCTTTATAATGTATCCTTTATAATGTATTCTCGGTCCTGTGACCTTGACCGAGAGTGTTTGTTGTCTTTCTGATTATCTGAATATAAACAAATTAGACGTTTAAAAGTTTTATTCATGTAGAAGAAGAGTTTTTTTCAGCTTTAAATGTTTATGTTATACATTACATAAAAGTATTACAATTATCAATGACTTGTACAGCTTTATCTGACAGTCAATTACTGGATTTGATAAAGTCCTTCTATCGTGTGTTTCAAACTTGCCGATTATAAAAAATAACTATTTTTATAACTTGCTTTATGAAAACAAATAAAAAATAAAATATTTTGCATAGAGCAGAGAAGAGGAAACAATAAGGCCAATATTGAAGGAGGCGAGTAGCACAACACAATGTAGCCTTGTTTTATTGTTTCTGTTACGTGACGTCACCGCTTTGTTGCGTCGTGAAAGCTTCCTGAGGCTGATAGTGGCAAGGCGGTCACCACTGATAATGAAAAGGTCAGCTCAGCAATGGCGGTTTGACACTAAGTGTTTAGACGTAGATTTTGCAATAAAAATATTATTTTCTTTTCAAATATGTTGCATAAATAACTCTGGTATGGATTGACGGGAGATGAAACTCAATGCCCCCAGTTGGTTTTCTGTAATTTTTTCATTGTAAAAAATACTCGATTTCAGGCTTGTGCACTCAGCGAATTTAAAATGGATTTTTTTCTTTTTGTTCATCTGGAAAGCTACAACTTTTTAATTTTTTAATACAAGATGGAGTATTAACATTAATGAACACGAATAACATTATTTTTATAGTATGGTATATAAAGATTGAATATGAATTACTTAATAAAATAAATGCATGTTATGGATTAAGTGTAAGTTTGATATAAAACCGCTTGGTAAAATAAGTTAAAAAAATTTAAAACGAAGTGATTACTAGTCAGTTATATTTGTTATTTCACATAGAGGCCAAAGTAATCAACCGATTCCTAGTCATTACGTTATTAGTCATAAGGCCAATCGATCCAATACTGCTTTCAAAGCGGGTCCCCAGGGTGTTGATGTTACATTATGTTGCCATTATTCCGGGACCTTATTGAGGATGGAGACACCGGCCAGAGAAGGTAGGCGCGCCATACTTGCCAACCTGTTCAGAACAGTGCAGCACAGGTTGGCAAGTATGGCGCGCCTACCTTCTCTAGCCGGTGTCTCCATCCTTAATAAGGTCCCGGAAAGCATTCGATTCGAAAATTGTGAATCAAAATTTAAATCAAAATTCAGACGCTATTTAGCGTCGAACGTGTTCTACTCGGTGGACGAGTTCATGGATCACACATCAGGGTAAACATAGGCCTGAGGGGGAAACTACCTCCTCATTTCTCTGTTCTGCAGCTGAGGTCTGGCATCGCTGTGGCTCTCACATTTGTAAAAGAATGTGATTTGTTTTATTTGATAATTTTGTTCTCTAATTTTTTAACTTTGACGCATGCTATGCAATACATGTATTGTCCAATGGCAATAAAGAAATTTATTATTATTATTATTATGGATACCTCCTGTTTATACAAACCTGTTAATCTTGATTACATGGATTTAGTTGAAGTTGAAAATTCAACCCCCTCTAGGACTGGTTGTAAATTTTATGCATATTTTATGATCATCAAAGGAGATGGATTCAATTAATATTGTATAAAAATGGAATGAAATAACATAAGCAATTAGCATTTTCTTTCTCAATCGTTTTTGAATTTATATAAAAAAATAAGCAAGAAACTAAGACATACTTAATTTCCATAAAACAAATATGTATATTTTTATTAGGTATTGTTTTGTTTCCTCCATAAAAATTAACTGCATTACCCTCAACTAAAAATGTATCACGAGTTATCTCAAATGGTTTCGACCACGATTGTGTGGTTTATCGTGTGATTAGGGTATCAAGGGCCTCTTGAAACCCTATAAAACAACAAATTCATTGTTCGATAACACTTATTCACAGGTTTATAAAAAGCATACCATATTTTCAACGCCCATGTCAAAATTTCATGAAAAACAAACACTTCTTTCGTAATTATTTTATATATTATATATCATGTATTCATGAATTTACATAAATTATCATGGTACATAATTTGATAAAATCTATATACGGAATATGAAGAAGTATTACGTCGTTTCATCCAGCTATTGAGGATTTATATCGATTGCAAGTAAACTACGCTACTACTGCAAACGTGGCATGCCAAAGTGAGAATATGAAACCAATAACAAAACTTCTCTCAGCTGACTATAAAAAACTTAAAATTTTACTGAATTTATACTGTTTAATAAGAATTGAACTTTTTAGACACCTTAAAGGACTATGGACTTAGCTGTAAGAAAAATCTTACATTTGAAGTAAATTCTGAAAATTTACTCATTATTCGCTTTAATTTGACACATAAATCATGAGGAACAAACAGTTCAGTGCTTACTGGAAATTTAACAGTAAATTACTAAATGAGCGTTTTAACCGTGTTTAAGGCTTCCAAATTATAACTTAACATCGCCTCTGGCTTGAGACAAATTGTGTTCCTAGCTTAATAGTTTGTTTTAGCTTAAAAATTTAATAAAGCGAATTTTTTCTTGAAGGGAGAAGGTTACTAAATTTTTAATTTGTCTTAAACTGTAGCGTATTATAAACACTACATTATTTAAATTTTCTTTCTAAAAATTCTCCTTTTCGTAAAAAATAGTAATTTCAGGGGAAAACTACGGAATAGAAAAAAAGTTGGATAGTATTGTTCAGGTTTATCTTATTTATTATTATTGTTTGTACAGGCGAAATCTTCATTCTGTCCAAGGAATTTTTATTATGTTTGTTGAACATGGGGATTTTGGCCTCGAGGAGTTTGGCTAATTGGAGTCGGTCACATGGCTGGGAAAAATCCATTTTTTGTCCTCGAGCCCTTCAAAGTTCCTATGTTATCCTTAGCCTACGACCACACTTAGTCGCCACGACACAAACGCCGCGACAAAGAAAAAACGTGTGATACATTGCACGTCGCGGGTCGCCTTGTGTGTCCGCCTTCATTTGATTCAATGTATCACACTTTTTTTATTTGTCGCGGCGTTTGTGTCGTGGCGACTAAGTCGCCATGTGTGGCCGTAGCCTTATGTAGCTACTAAATTGAACAAAAAAAGTTGATAATTGTGGAAACATATGAAATAAACCAATGTGTTACATATTTAACCTGTGGTTCAAAAACTTTATACCAAATTGAAGCACCCTCTGGGCCTGAAAAATGAGCGAAGAGAACGAGCTTTCCCTCAAAAGTAAGAGGGAAGCGGAGCGAATTAGCTTTGTATGGAAAAGGAAAGTGACACCTAATAATTTTAACGAGCATAAGCTTGGTCCTACTGGTACTTTGTTTCATTTTATTCCACGATACGTTACTCACGTAAGAGCAAAAAATTGGTTTTATCATAAAACCAGTATTCTAACTAAACAACTGTACAAAAATCACAAATAATTGATTTTAAGCACAGTATAATATATATAGTTACTAAATTATATTATAAATTTAAATATAATTCCAATATCATTACTTTATTGTACAAACGAAAAATTATACAATATTGTATTTTAAGTATAAGTGCATTTGGGAAATCAGTCCTTATGAGCCCATTATTGAATTCAGCAATGAAATCAAATGTTGCTTGATTGCTTCACAAACAATAAGACATCTGCAGTTGGATCGTTATTGGTTTAATGTTGTTCTGAAGTAGTTTGGTAGATTGATTGGTTACAGCCACTAAATTATTGGTTTTCATTCATATGAATATTTCAAGTTGTTTGAGCACGTTTAAAAATATGTCATATTATGAAATAAAAAAAATATAGTGTATATGTTATGAAATATTTAGACTTTTAAGCCCAAACTAACAGAGGGTGACTTAAAGCAATCATCTGAGATTAAAAGGTTTTGCCTCATAAACTTAATCTTCTTGCTACAGGAAGCTGCCTAAAAGATTCAGTAAATATAGTTTAATATTAGTTATAATGATAGTTTGATTTTAAAGCCAACATAAACATTGTTTAGGGTTCATATACGTGTTCATCCTAGACGTGTTATGAAACTAATTTATAAGAAATTGTAGAACTTGGTTTGTATCCGAAATTTAAAATTAAAAACTAAACAAAAATCATCGACAAAATGTACATAAATGGCGGAATAGAAGAGCCACTATTCCTCATGTTTAAACCAAAAGTCAACAATTAAGTAAAAGTTACAACAGAAATGTCAATCTCAAATTTATACAATGTGTAATATTAAATTTTTCGAATAATGTAGAAAACTCGTTCGTGCCATTGTTAATTATTGACTAGTCATGTATGTTATAGTATATTTTACTTTTAATGATACTATATAGTTGCCTACATCCATGGTACTATATCATGAAACAAATAAGTAAAAAGTCAGAAGGTGTACATACTTAGGATATTTAAACAAGATTGGTTGTGTTTGCCAGATTTGCCTATTTGTTATTTTTTTCTATTTTGCCTGTGCAATTTTGCTATTTTCCGTATTTTTTATACTTTTTAATCACAAAAGGTGAATAAATTAAGACTTTGAGAATCAAATGAACGCAACTTAAGTGTCAGGCATTTTCAGTTTACGGTGTAAATGAAAGGCAATCGAGACTACAGGTAGAGTACGTTGAGCTAATTAGAACTGATAATTACTTTACATAGACGTTAACTTAATTTAAACGGGCTTTGAACACCGTATGGACTAAGTTTACTTCATCAAATTACCTACAACCTCTTCCCCTAAACCACCACATGAATAGAGGTTTGTATCCAATAACCTGTTTTACTAGATTTTTCAATTATTTAATGAAATATATTCTCACAGTTAATGTTCCATATATCATTAGAAGAAGAAAATATTTCTGTTAGTTAAGAAGATATTTTGACTACTGCGTAGTTGATAATGAGTGCGTATCTCATTATACTTGCGTAGATAATGAGTGTATCTGGGAGTCTCCAGGCGATGCATAAAAATTTCGATGATGTTAATTCTTATTAAGCATATTCTCATTTATGAACATGTGTGCCTACAGTGAGTCTACTTTCACTCTAATTTTATATTATTTAACTGTGTAAATTAATAAAAGAATATTTGTAATCGGTAAAAGTGTAAGAATAGGCCATATATGTATATAACTTTACCTGTTAAAATACAGAATTGTTCAATTAATTTAAAGTGTATATTTTACTTAAAGTTAAGATTGATTCTTGTTCACTAATGTTCTACTTATCACAAAAATAGTATTCTTTTTCATTAATTAAATTTCCCATATAAAATAAAAATATCATCACTGTTATATAATCTTTAGAAATATATATTAAAAGAATTTATATAATTGTTTCCGAGTCCGTCCGGTGTTAGACTGATTTGCATAGTTTATGTCATAAATTAAAGTTATTCACATGCAGATGACGCAACGAGTATCAGTAAACTTTTACCTTTCGCCTGACTCAACTTATACACAAAAGAAATTCCTCCCCAGTAAAAAAGGGAATTTCTTTTTGTAAAAATGTTATAAGATTGTTTTCCGTGTTGTTCCAAACAACGTACATAGTTTTTTATGGTTGAAGAAAAATACGCTTTATCATTATATTTAAGTTAAAAGTTGTTTTAACTGGACGATTTTTAAACAAGTGGATGCACATAACCAACGTAAATTTTATAAGATTTTGGGAGGGTAGAAGGTTAAAGTATACTATTGACATATTTGTTTTAAGTTTATGAACATGAGTTTAAAGATTCTTCGAATTATACAGTATTCTGTCTGTTAGCTACTGTTATTACTTTTTCATACACTGTAGTGTTTATTTATTTTACAGTTATTTTGTTTAGTTTACCTATATTACATATCTGTTACAACATTTGTCTGATTAATGAACAATAGTAGTGGGGTTTTGCCGGTTCTGGCCCAGGTCAAGGCCAAGTGGTTCGAACCGGCAGGTGTAGGTGACAGTGATGGATGTGTTTTGTAAGTGGGTCAAGGCCATCCGGAGGGAGTTTGAAAAAAGCGGAGCCCCGAGGGGCTCAGTCGGGGCGGGGACTCGGGACGGGTCGGATCGGAGCGGGCGGGGCGAGGGAGGTTTTTTTTTCGTTTATTTATTTTAATGAATTTAAATTAAAATCGTGTCGTTGTTGTTGTGCAGAGAGGCGTTGGAGCGTCGTGCACCGGTGAAGCAGTGGTAGACGCCGAAGGTGATGGCGAAAAGGAGGTAGACGCACATCATGCACAGTACGCATTTGAACAGTTGCAGCAGGCGGACCATCCCTTGTTGGTTTGCTGCTTCCAACTGCAGCCTGTTGATCTCCAGTCTGAGTCTGTCCTCTTCCAATCGTGATTTGAGTGAAACGTCGTCCATCATGTCTGTGTGTGAGTGTTTTTATTTTGTGGTGCGAGGAAAAAACGGGAGCGGTGTTGACGGTCGGAAAGTTGGCGATGAAATGAGAAGCGAAGACGAATGCAGTGCATATTTATTGTAGAGTGGTGGGGGGTGAAGAAAAAAAAACAGTTGTCTTCGACTAAACCTCATCGTCAGCTGTGTCGGACGGTGCAGCCTCGGAAGGTGGAGGAGTGTTGTTTGCAGGTTCGATGTCCTCGCTTTCCATCTCCTCGCATTGTGGACAATTGTAGGAGATCTCCACAGTCATGGTGATGGTGTTGTTCGGAGCGCTGACTACGTCTTTCAAAGTTTCAAAAATATCCTGCAAGTCTTGTTGCGATTTTACGGTAAATGTATTTGTACTTGTTGCTAAAGGAAAGCCGCTCATCGTTCGGAAGTTGGCGAACAAATGGCGAGCGGCGGTGAGGCGGCCGCCTATACTCAGTAGGGGTACCGTGGTGGGGGAAGAAAAGAGTGGGGGGAGGACAGTGGTGGGGCGAAGCCTGGGTGGGGAACGAGGGAACTTCGGTCATCGCAGTTCGCCGCGAAACGCCGTCGGGATAGGTTGTGGGAGCCGTACGAAGATAAGCGCTAGCTGTAACACAATGTAGAAAATAGTAATACTTTGTTTGTAAATTAAATATTAAATTTATATTTAACCAGAGCTTGCATTTCTTGTTCCTCGTCGTTTAATTCAACAATTTTAACACCATTAGTTGTCTGTTCCTCTTCCTCTGCACTTTGCGACGATGAAGACATGGAGGTGCCAGAAGAAGGTGATGAGGATGAAAATATTTTGGTAGGATTGACGTATTGCACTGTGATGTTGATCCATCTTAAAGGATAGTTATCAATGAGTGTGAGTAAGTTTTGGAATAGTTCTTCCATCTCTTCTCTGTCGGTAATTAAATGTTGAAAGGAAATTTATCATCCATGTTGTTGTCAGTGCGAGTAATGAAATAAGAATGAGAAGCGTATCGAATGATCCGTAGAATATATGTTGTAAAAAAAAGTGGTGGGGGTAATCTCAAGGTCAATCAAATGGAGTTTTAAAAAAGGGCTGCAGTCAGTGACTACAGCTATACATTTGTAGCTTCAACAGGATCAGAAGACCAATCTGATCTGTACTTGCACGCGCTTATGATGCATGTACAAAAGTCGTCTTTATAATATGCATCGCACTTTCGACAAGTGGCAAGTTTTTGCGGATGAAATTTGATACACCTCTGGGGACAGCAAGTGTGGAAGTATCGTGACTTATAAATCTTGAAGGTTCGCAATTCCGGTGGTGGTAGTTGCTTAGTTTTGCATCCGCAGTAACAGGATCCGAAGAATTCACACTTTGTACAGGCTAATTCGTCTACCATCCATCTTCCTAAATCGGTGCATTTCTGTTCACAACAGTAGCGCGGCGCGTCCTTGTTTTTCTTCTCTTCCATGTTGGCGCTTCTAAGTTTAGGCAAGAAATGAAGTTGTATAGTGTAGGATAGCGTGTTTTATAGATTAAGAAAAGTGGTGGGGGTAATCTCAAGGTCATCCAAATGAAGTTTTAAAAAAGAACATCTTACAAATGTAAGATGGTTTTTTTTTATATTTATGATGCAGGTTTGTTCTTTTCTTCTTCTTCAGGTTCTTTCTTAATATTCTGTTCGTGTTCTTGCTTGTTTGCTCTAGCCATAGCGATGAGTTCTTCAGTGGATAGCGGATGCACCTCTGGAAACTTCAGGATCAGTTTTGGTTGGAACCCTTCTCTAGTCAATACATTGAGATCGGAGCTCATCTCTTCTACGGTTCTATAGTTCTTTCCGTAGATCTTTCCATTGAATTCAATCATCATTCGGTATAACATGGTACCAGTAGTTGTTACCGCTGCGACTGTTGGAAAGCAAATGATGATTTTGTTTGAGTTGAACACTCATTTTATAGCGAAATTTCACAGCGACGAGTTGTAGTAGTTGTTGTTATTTTGCTTTGACATTTAGTAGTATTTGTGGAACTTGACATTAGTTTGAGTAGACGGAGTGGATGTTGTCCCCGTCTGTGTGGGAAAGAACACTTCATCATCGCAGAAGTTTTGTTTGGAAAACATCCTCTTGTTTGTGACATAAGTGTCGACATTCAAGTGATAACCGCCGGCAAGAAGAACTCGCAATTCATTAGTGAAATTGTCGAGCTGTTCAAAAGTTGTAATAGTGGAGGTATCGTATGATGCACACTTGATCTTGAGAGACATCTTGCTATCACCGACGATTGCACAAGCAACGGAGATGTGTACAGCACTGAAGGTAGTCGTAGACTGAGGAAATTCCCACGGACATTGCTCCATTTATATAGTTTTTGAAACTAGGTCAAGGCCACCCGAAATTGTTTTTTATATAAAGCAACATACCGATATGTGTACAAACACATACCGATATGTTGCTTTATTTTTTTTTTATTTTTTTTTCTTATTGTCATTTATTCAGAAATATTTTACAAAGGTGTACAAGAACAATAGGAAATTACAAATTAACTGTTGGCAGTGGGCATGACGTGAAGTGTGAGCTCTGTAGAATTGCTTCCGCTTGGACCGTGGGATGCCAAGTAGAGAGCGCCGGGGTGGATGAGGCGTAGATCTTCGTTCTGCAGAAGTTGGACGAAGCGTTTGGGAAGAAAGATTTGAAATTTCGGTTCATCACCGGGCGAGTAGGGCGCTTCACTCAGCGTACAGTTGATGGCGTCTCCGACAGTTGTTTCCATCTTCTTGATGGTGTGGATGATGTAGTGCTTTTCTTCTTTCAATTCTGAACATCTCTTGGTGGGTAGGATGGTAGACTTGGAATGTTTGTTAAACTGATCAACAAGTGATTGTAAAAACGTCTGCGATGCCATCTTTACTTCTTCTTTTCTGTTGATAATATTCTTACTCTTGTGAATCTGCGTGCGAGGTGTTGACTGCTCGGAGGCTAGAGTAATACTCATGCTGGGTCATGCCCGTCCCCTCGCTTTTATATCCTCCCCATCCCCCACCACTCTGTTGGAGATACGCGTTCAAGCGATAAGCGTTCTTTAAAGCGCATTGGGATTGCCGATGTTTAAAGTTCTTCGATGAAATACAAATGTTTGCAAAGTGACACTGGAAATCTCTGTCCACCTGAACATTTAACACTTCATGGTTTGTAAACGCCTGTATCCAACTGGCTTTCTCCAATCCTTTTGTGTAGATAATTTTAAATTGTTTACAATAATGATTCATAATGTGCGGCATCATACTGTAGTGTATAAAACCTTCGTCCCATCTCAAGTTGTGAAAGTGTTTTATCAACCATTTGTTTGTCACTTTCGCTTTAGTGGTTAATCTGTTGAACGGTAGAGGCGGTTGGAATAAATAGTGATAAACTACAGATGTATCCATATCTAAAACTACTCACTCTTTTATAATAAAACTTCCGTCGTTACCGCGGAACGCTTGAAATTCAATTATACCTCGTCTTACCTCCATTACTTCCGATTGGTTGGAAAACGAAACTCGTTTATTCATGACGAAGGTTGGTAAACGACTGTTTGTAAAACCGTGGTGGACATCCTTTTATACTGGAGGTTGTTAGTTTACTAATTGTTGCACGAGTCTTCTTCATTCATCTCTTGGGCTTCTTCATCTATATTAAAGTTAGTTTGATAGTTGTGCAACTGTCTCCACATATCAACTTCGTGAGGTATTCTATTGAAGATGGACGTATCTACAGGACCGTATAGAATCGGAACATACGGCTGTCTATCCAATGTATCGGTCAAATACTCTTTTATAATCGCGCTTGAAAATATCAGCTGTTTTAGATATCTTGTTATAGGTCCGGTAGCACAACTTAGACTGTAGAATTCATCTTTTGTCAGGTGTACCTTCATCTCGTGCTTGGTTAAATCTCGAAAGCGAACGATTTGTCCACCTCGATGTTTCACTATATCGATTTCGATATTCGATTCCAGCAGACTTAATTTTGTCCTTCTTCCAAATGTGTTGTTACTCAAATAACATTCCAAAAGATGTAGATGTTTCCTAAACGATTCCCAGGAAATTTCAGTGAAGGCCATTATTTTGGATCCATGATTTAAAATAACAGTTGGTGAATAATCCAATGATTTTATAACTCCGGCGGATACGTTCTTTGTCATACACGAAGAGGTGGGATAGTAGATCCTGAGAAATACTTCTGCCAAAATATTGGTGGAAATGGTGTCGTCGATCTTTCTTCTTTTTACTCCTTTTTCAACTTCCTCTTCTTTTTTCTTGTGTTTAAACTTGAGGAACTCATCCATTTCTTGTTCAACTTGTTTTTCTATATCCAAACTATTGTCAGCCATGAGAGGCGTAGTTTCTTCTTCGTTAGTATTTGCAGTAGGCGAGCTCATCTTGCGAACGATGCTTCCCATACGACGGTCAGAAATATAATGAGATTTTCATTCTTTTTTTCCCCCTTTTATAACATTTGCATCAACCTCAAAACAGTTTTTTACAACACATTTTTAACGATTCCCGTTAGTGGAGTGTACGTCACTATCTTGTCATGTAAAATCAGACAGTATGCCGAAGTTCCATCCGGTACTGCTTCTTCAAACTCCATTTCAATTTTTATATCCACACTTGACGACTTTACTGATTCATTTTGTTTTGAACAATCGATAACGATTATCGGAGCTTTTGAATAAAACTGATCCGGTGATAATAGCGGTGTATTTGTCTTTCCGTAATATGACGATTGAAACCTCGCATACATATCGTATAAAATGGAATAACGTTTTTTGCTGAACATTACATTTAAATTGTCATAAGGAAAGAATTGAGAGTTTAGAAAAACTTTGCAATTTTTTATCTTGCAATGGTCAAATTGACCGGCGTGCGAAGTTATAACATCTTTTCGTTTAGTCTGGAAACCGAGTATTATGTACCGTGCCCGTTCTAGATAAGTGGACGTCTTTACAGTCCATGTTTGTCGCTCTGTTTGAGGTAGTGTGGGATATTCATGGAATTCCCAACTTCTAAACGGCATGACGATATCACGGTCAGATTTCAACTTTCTCAACAATACGATTCTGTGTTCATCGGCTAATCTGACATGCGGTACTCTCCACACGACTTTATCCAACTGTAGTTGCCATTCCAGTTTGGCTTCCGTAGTTCCAGGGTCTGCAAGTATCAAGTCCTTGTTAGTTGAAGATCTGAGTAATACCAATTCTTGTTTGACATTTATTATTATTCGTCTGTAATCTTCAGCGAATCCCAAAAGCAAACGTAAAGGGACATGAAAGTCAAAATGACCATTGGAATCCGGTGTTATAGTGTCTTTATCGGGAGCAACCCATCCGGCGGTGACTATTGAATTTTTCTCATGCGGTGTTAATGATGTTAATCCTTTCAGTGTCGTTGTTAGACCGACCTTTTTTGTTGAATCAACCGTCACTCCTGATATTTCATATCTTATTTCATCAAAAAGATATGCCATCGGGTTATTTATAAATGGAACCGTTGAACCGGTCTTTCCATCCAATTTTAATACCCGTCCTTCGATGTACAAGTAACTTTCACACGGTAACGTGTAAATGTCCTGTTGTTGAATGGGGATCCTTATTTCATCGTTATTGTTTAATTTTGATGAAGTGTAAGGGTTGTGCGTGTGATATTCCTTCTCCCATAGTGTTTCGTCGAACGTCGGTCCTTGAGATATATCCAGGATATCCATCGTTGGTAAGTCTTAGTCCGATCTTTTGCAGGAAACGAATGTTGTCCGGTGTTAACTCGTCCAATGTTGAAGAGCTACTGAGCTCTCGGCTCTTTCGTTGCGGTTTAAATGTCAATCCCATGTTGAACTTATGACACCGCTCTTATGTGTAACCGTATTGTAATGGTTTCTCCTCTAAAGTCAACACTGTTACCGTCCTGATCCGATATGTTCAGTACGATGTCCGAAATGAAACTGGTGTTCAATGGCAGGTATATCAGGTTTTGTGGTTTCTCAACTATCTTAAAACCGGGAGCCACTGTTGGATAAAATGTATGCAAAATATGTTGGTTTACTCCATCTCTATACGATCCGTATATAATATTGCATGTTATATCAATACTGTTCACCTTCAAAATTGTCACTGTGGTATCGCCTGTATGAGTGGTTCCAGGATCTAAGACTTTTCTTTTCTTATTTGAAAACCCGAGTAAACTGGCGATTGACTGTTCCAAACTGAAATCTATATAATATTTTGAAGTGATTTCCGCTTTAAAAGTATTGTTATTTCCTTTTATACTGATGTTTTCTTCTCCTAGCTGCTTCTGTAATACTTGGTTTATATCGTCTATTTCATACGATCCAGTAGATAAAGTTATTACCTTCAATTGCGAATAATTTCCTTTTTCATCTTTACTCTCGTAATAATGTAGTAAATTGTTTTTTCCCCTCCGTAACGTTGGGAATTGAATTGTACGTAGTAAAATCCAATAGTGCAGCTTCCCACAGTCTATCCTTGGATAAACGTAGTGCCGGGAAAAGAGTGCTTTTCAGTGTGGATGAATTTCCACTCAGTGACACTGTATACGATGACATCTCAAAGTTGACTGACGCTTTTCGCTAAAAACTCCAAACATAAATGTCCGCATATTTCTGTATTGTTGGGTTGTTCTCTTTTGTAATTGTAAAATATATTTTTGGAGTTCCGAAAATAACATTGAAGTTCTTTCGGCGGTGGTAGATTGCCAAAACTGTCAAAGTAGTAAACGTTCTGTCCGAGTTTTTTATAGCATACCCAATGAGTTCCTGGACCATGAGTGGAATCCAAATTTACTATTCCAGTTTCATTTTTCCATATTTTATTTGGTAATGCATCTTTCATAAAAACTCCTCTAAAAAATGGTATTCTTAAACATTTCACATAATTTGATAATTGATGATTTGTTAAAGCTTTATTTGGAATTATCAATTGATTGTTCTTATTTAGTACACACGGTATGGTCCTTAGGTATAGGCCTGCTCCGTTTTTTACCATCGACCAAACGGAAGTTTTCTTCGCCTTTGTTTTACGAGTTCTACGACGTCTTTTCTTAATGTTTCCACCTCTTTTGGGAGCTCTTTTTCTTTGCAGGTCGTCCTCTACGACGTTTCCCACCACCGAATTTTTGTTTTCCCCTTCATGGCTGTAGTAAACTGCCCAAGCGGCTGCTTTTTCCGCAATACTTGCGTCACTTGATTTCACTCTTTGCCAAACTTTTTTCAGCTAACACTCTATCTGCTATCGATCTATTTGTCGAATCTGTAAACTTGGAATACGCTATATCGTGTTCTTTGCAGGCCTGATCCAATTTATTAATACCAGGATCTCCTCTTGCTAAACGTTTTGCAACTTAGTTCCGGGTCCGCAATATTGATAACCTCCGGGCAGATGGAATTCGTATGGTAGAGCGTCTATCGCTCGATTTAGAACGGCGCCAACAGGAATCCGTCTGAGCAGGGAAAACGCAGCTGATGTTATACCACGTCCTTTCTTGCCGCTGTCTTGACGACGGACTGAGCGGTGCGGTCTTCATTATGCCGTCTTATATAACCACCGTGTTTACTCCACGAGCTGCTTTACATAAATGAATAACTCTTGCACAATGTTTTTATATTTAAAATAGTTAACTATTCAAATTAATTATATACTGATCTATGATTCTATTTTTAATCCAAGCTTCTCGTTCATCGGGTTGAATCAGCACATGACTCGTAGTAGTAGCTATATGATTGTGGGTATCGATAAGTAAGTTTACCCACTATTCTTATTAAACAATCTAAAGTTACAGCATCTTTCGGATGTTGAGGATCGTGTAACTGCATAATACGTTTATCATTACACGTGTAAGCGGTTGAATCACTTTCCGATGTTGTTATGACTTGTCCAATAGTAGCGGCATCATTGAAAACTTCACCTGGTGAGACATTAATTATTTTTTTCATCTTAGCATCAAATTTGGTTCCATTGCGTTGATCCCAAGTTATTGTTTGTTTCACTATAACACAGTCGTCTTCTTCATAACCAGGAAAAATATTTGTTATTCTTCTATTATGACCTTCGTATGTACCTAATAAAGGACCTTTCGCAATTAATGTTTGTCCCCACTACAGGTACATCCGAACTTTTTTCACCAAATCTTCCGTTTGTTATTCTTTTTACCTCCCGCATCCCATTTATCATTACTCCCTTGCATTAAATCAAACTTTTCATTTCCATGTATAAATGTATCTCCTCTTTTTAGCACGGCATCTTCATGTTTTACAAAATTCGATGTCCCCTTTTTAATTCTTTAGATAGTTGTTCCATAGTAAACAGCGTCTTTTGGTTGAGAACCGAACTTTACATTTGACAACACTTTCCCATGACAATCGATTTTCATCACCATCTTGTAAAATACAGTTGTCCTTGATGTATTTCAGGTTTACAGCATCGTCGTCTTCCTTTGGGTATCCAATGTCATTTATTATAAATTTATAAAAAGAAAATCCGCGTTGAGTCTTTTCCGGTATTATAGAATGTAAATATTCTTTATTAACTGAATCTTTATCATTTTTTGGATTTGCCACGTTTATTATTCTATGATTCCCAGCATCATATGTCTGTCCATCTTTTAAATTATTACCCCACTGCAATTTTAAAGTATTTGAAAGTTTCAAATGATAAATACTCTTTATTAATTGCATCAGAACTGTCAGTTGGTTTACCAACATTGATTATTTTATGTGATTTGACATCGTAAGTATTCTTGTCCAATTTCAACGACGTTGAAGTAGCTTCTTTAACTGTTTTTAAATTCGCTCCATCAGTATCTTCTTCTGGATCTTTAACTAGTTTTAGACGTTTATTACTTATGTTATAGTCACCT